>RJWH01003954.1:76609-127280 GCA_004363575.1 Solenodon paradoxus
ACCATCCATCCACCCATCCACCATCCATCCACCCACCCACCCATCCACCATCCACCCATCCAACATCCATTCACCCATCCACCAACCCATCCACCCATCCACCATCCATCCACCCACCCGCCCACCACACATCCACCCGCCCATCCTCCCTTACACTGTCTGTGATCCTCTCACCAGTACTAATGGACCAATAGCACATTCTACTAAGTTTGCTGGTCAGGACTTAAACCCAGGTCATCAGATTCCAGCCCTGTGATTTCCCACAGCCCTGCTCTGACATTCAGAGGACACTGGGCATCCTCCACAGTCGGTTGTCCATCCTCAGTGACTGGGTGACGTGCTCATCACTGGCTCCCAGTCCACAGTCTCGGCGTGGCAGGGAGGGCACAGGGAGCCCTGTGGCTGCCCGCTGCCCTTCGTGTGGGAGCCCTGGCCCCGGCCCCCCTTCTGCGGCCGGCACCCAGTGCCGGGCTGGCGCTCACAATGCCGGGTCTGCTGGCAGAGCCACCTCTCACACCGCGCACCAGTCTCGCATCCTCTCTGGGGGCAGAGACTGCGAGCCCCGAGGGGCCGGGGCGGCGTGGCGGCGGCCCAGCTGGAAGGGCTCACTCGGCGAGGCTGCTGGCTCCCGCCCCACAGGGGCCCTGGCGCCATCCATCACCATCACGCAGCTTCGGCCATGTCAGCCGGCCCAGCGGGAGCGGGAAATCGCACGCCACGACAGGACGGCGTCCTCTGGCTTCCAGCGGGCCTTCTGGGGACAGAAACTCGCCAACCGCTGCCGTCGGCCAGAGTCCCCCACACGCACAAGAGCACGCCTGCCGCCAGCCTGGGTCACCAGACTCCCCGGCCCCAGGCCCGCCTGCCCTGGCCTCCGCGCTGGGTGCCAGCCCCTTCCTGAGCATGGATGGCACAGCTGACCCCACAGAGACCCAGGCCATGCCTGCAGGGTGCATTCTGGGAGCCCCACTAGGGCTGTGGACACACTGGGTGACGGAGACACCAGCCGTGCTGGGGAAAGGGTGGGGGGCCCGGCCGTGGGTGGGCCTGAAACTCTCAGGGTTCTCAGTGCGGGGAGGCCAGCCCTAGTGTGCAGGGGGACAAGAGGTGGACAGTACAGCAGTTAGGGGGCATCCACGGGGACAGGTCGTGAAGGCTGGCGGTGAGCTCGCCAGCAGGAAGGCCGCCCGGGGTCCTGGTGTCACACAGAACTCGGCATCGGGGCATCGCGCTGTAAGCCGCTGGTGGCCAAGGGCAGCTCTCAGGTGGTAGCCAGTGAATTAAGTGACCCTCTATTGGCCAAGTGGTTAAACACAAAGCCTGGGTCCCCGCCGGCCATTCTGGGGCTCTGTCCCTTGGCCCGTGTCCTGGCCTCCCTCCCTGGTCCCTTCCCAAGTGATGGTGGGCGCCGTGACCCAGGCTGCCCCGTTCCTGGGCGGTCAGCTTCTCTCCGCTGCGACCTGCCTGCTGGGTCCCAGGCTGCTCCAGCGTCCCACCCTCTGGGTCAGTGTCATACAGGGTGGCACAGGGTACTGGAGGTGACATCCATGCCCCAGCTGCCTCCTGTGGGCAGAGCCAGAGGGAGGAGCCTGGCCCTCTGGCCACTGCTGACTCGCACGTCGCTGGGGCGAGGGAGCCCTTGGCAGCACCGCCCGGCTTGGCTCCAGCCCTGGCGCCCAGCAGCCATGTGGTCTGAGCCTCTTTTCTAAGGATTAGGGATAATCAAGACCTCTGGGGGCGGGGGAAATGTAGCCGTCCCTTTGGCCAGGAGCCTCAAGCCAGGGCCCTCTGCCTCTGATGCCCACGGTGCCCCGTGCTGCATGTCCTCCGAGCCTCGGCCTGGGCCAGACCCTGTGCGTGGGGCTGTCCGGCTGTCGCGCAGCTGTGGCCTGGCCACGCAAGCCCGGTTCTATGGCCAGACCTCCTCTCCAGTCGGGCCAAGCCACCTGCCTCCTCAGCCAGCTCGAGTCCTTCCGCTGTGGACTCGGCTGAGGGCCCCAGGTCCCTCCTGTGGGCCCCGGGCGGGAGCTGCCAGGATCCACTCACACCCTGCTAGTGCCCACAGCGGCCAAAACAGTGACCACGGCTCGGGGCTGAAGCGACAGGCGTGGTCCTCACGGTCCCAGAGTCCTGAGCCCGAGCTGGGGGCAGGGCCATACCTTCGCTCCCTCCAGCTCTGGGGCTCGGCCTCTCGGTGCGCGCCCACCCCCAGCCCCTCCCGGTGCGCGCGGCCCCGCCTGAGTCTGCTTCTCTTCCTCCCACTGGGTTTCGGGGCCTCTCCTGTCCTGGTCCAGAGCCCACGCACAGGAGGCGGCGGCCCGGCCCCTGCAGGCCCCGCCCTGCCCTCCTCGGTCACTGCAGTCATTCTGACCCTAGTGCCCAGAACCCAGGGTGGGCCGAGTCCTTGGCAAGGAGCCGAGTCAGTGATGACCCAGACATAGGGCCACGCGAGGCCCATGACCACCTGCCCTGACACTCGGGGACACCGGGCCAACACTGACTGTGTCCAACAACGCCTGCGCCTCATTCATCCAGAAGGGCTGGACCCTCACACTGGTCCAAGAATGATGGCCTCCAAAGGGCCCCAAGGCCACTGTGATATGGTGGGGCCGTCCCTCCCTGCGGGATCGGGAGCCCTGTCCCAGCTGTCCCCTCTGCACTTGCTCTCATCTGGGCCCTGTAACCGTGTCACCTCTGCAGGATGACGCACCCAGGGTCATGTCACCACAGAGCGGGCTGGGACCTGTGTCCTCCCACCCTTGGAGTGGATGGCGGCCCTTCCCAAGGGTCCCTGCCCAGCCACACAGGTGGTGCTAAGATCAGTTTGCCAAAAGGTAGGCGATGTCCCTCGGATGGGACTTCTCATCTCATCCCTCCGTGAGAACCAGGGACAGATCCAAGTCCCAGCCTGGGAAGGAGGCTCTTGGAGAAATTGGAGACAGGATGCACCAGCTTCCGGCAGCTCACCCTGCAGCCATCCCAGCGTGTCCGGGCCCCGTGTCCGTGGGTGTGGAGCACCTGGGGGGCCGCGCCGTCACGGAAGAGGGTGACCGCTGTGCTCACCGGGGCGAGGACAGGAAGGCAGCACCCATGCCGTTCCTCTGCGCCCGGGCGGGACGCCGGCCCTGGGGAGGCGAGACCCCGCGCCCCTGTGCTCACGCTCTGGCTCCCCAACACAGTGTGGGGCCTGGGGCACAGCGAGGATGTCCATGACGCGGCCTTGACCGGCAGAGGCCGAGCGAGGCCTGAGGCTGCGACCTGCGACGACTCCTGCAGCCTGGCAAGTGTCCGCTCCGCGTCAGCCTGGGGACTGCGGTGCGAGAGGCTCCTCTGTAAGGACCGGGGCCGCGTCTGGCCACCCGGGGTGACGGGCAGCGCCGACGGGAAGGGAAGGTGTGAGGGCCGAGGGAGGAGGCGGGAGGAGCTGGGGGCTGGCGCGGGACTCAGCTCTGCTGGAGACGTGCTCCCGGCCCCTCGCCTGACAGCCCGTGGCTCCGTGAGACCTGAGGACGACGAGGAGGCCCCAGGGAGCTTCGCTGCTCCTCACACGCCCGCGGGAAGCCGCAGCCTGGCGTCCAGGTGGAGGCACGCACACAGGATGCCAAGGGCACTGACGGTCACTGTGGAACAAAGCCCAGCCTGTGAAGTCCTTGGTCTCTGAGTCCAGGCCTTCCCTCCGCCCAGCATTGCTGCTTAAAGGGGCCGCACACACGCTCTTGCACACGCACACGCATGCACACGGGTACACACTCGCGCGCACACCACGCACTGGACTCGGCACCGGGAGCAGGCGGCCCCACATCTCACTGCAGGGCTGACAGGAGCAAGAACGTCAGAGAGGCCGGGACCAGGGGCCGTCAGCCTGCCGGGCCTCCGTCGCTGGGTGGCAGCGTCCCCAGCATCACTGCCGCGTGGCGGCGCCACAAAGAGCCCGAGAGCAGCGCCGGCGGCTGACGAGGGGGCGCGGTGATCTGGGTTAATGAGGCAGCAATCGCCCAAGTGACTGGAATCAGCGAGACAATATCAGAGGAGCTGACCCAGTTCTGTCATCGGCTCTGACAGCCGCGTGAGCCGGAGACTGGCGAACGCCCACCGCGCCCACACGTGCCAGTGTCCGACGCGGCCTCTGCTGACCGCAGCTCACGGTGGGCAGCGCCGGCTGCTGGCCCTGCCCTCTGTCCACCTGGTGACACGCTCAGTGTGGCCATGACTCACAGGGGACACCAGCCCTCGCGCTGGAGAGTGAGAGGAGGGTGGACTCGGGCGCCCCGTTGGGGCCGCATTCGGTCACTGTCCCCCACACTGGTGCCCACAGCCACTCGCCACCTCTCCCGGCTCCTCTCTCTCAAGGCCCCACCCCAGCCTCGGACGCCTGTGCCCCAGAGGGCGTGAGAGGAAGCTCCGATCTTCAGGGGCCATGAAGTGGGATGTGGCACCATGTCGAAGCAGCAAGTCCCCGACCTCGGTGGGGGCGTGGGGGCGCAGGGGGCGTGGGGCGGGAGCAGGAGCATCAGGACTGACCATCTCTGCGGGGACGGGTGTCAGTGGCCTGCGGAATGACCGCAGCAGGGCTGTGTGCCCCCGGGCTGGGCTGCGGGCCTGGTGCTTGGACACGTGTTGCTGTGAGGTTCAGTGTGAGCCCCTCTGGACAGGGTGCTCTGCGGGGAGGTGACCAGGACGTGGCGGGCCCCCCAGTCGAAGGCCTAAGAGTGAAGCTGCTGTCTCCGGAGAGAAGGGCCCAGCCTGGATGGTGACAGGTCCCGTCTGTGTGTCCAGCCGGCCTGTAGGGTCACCAGCAGCCAATGACGGGCTGCAGGCCTCAGGAGCCCCACACCCAGACCTGGCCCCGTGGCTTCCTGCCGGCCGTCTGTCCCTGCGCAGAAGCCCGTGCGCAGGTGCTGTCACCACAGAGCCGTTGAAACGAGGACCTGCCAGCGGAGCCGCCTGACATGGAGGGGACGTGCCGCCGACGAGACACAGGCGGCGAGCAGGGAGAAGGCGGCTGCCTCGGCCTGGCCCCCAGGCCCCTGCAGCCCTGCTGAAGCCAGAGAGCCCGGCGCCTGACACCCACCTGCGCCCACCCCCGGGGAGGGTCGGCCCGGCGGGCAGGAGCCCAGTGTGCGTGGAGCCCCCTCCGCAAGCCCTCTGCTCACCCCAGGCAGGACACCTGGCCGGTGGCCGGGGCCCGACGGCATCACCCACTCACCACACACTCAGCTCACACTCACCTCACCCACGTATCACACACTCACCTCACACACTCACCACACTCAGCTCACACTCACCTCACCCACGTACCACACACTCACCTCACACACTCACCACACTCAGCTCACACTCACCTCACCCACACACCACACACTCACACTCTCACACTCACGCTCACACACCAGATCGCACCCTCTCTGGACGGGCCCGCCGCAGGACTCCAGCTCTCCGACAGCGTCCGTCCCCTTCACCTGAAGCGCCTGGTTTGCTGTCACCCGCCCGGCCCCTGTCCGCTCGTCCCGCAGACCTGTCGGGGGCGTCCTGCGCCACACCAGGGCTCTCCCCGAACCACCCTCCAGGTTCGTGGCTCATTGAGGGACACACGAGTGACCCATGTGGTGAGGGGCTAACGGCCCGAACCAGACACTCGCCACGGAAGGGGTGGCTGAGCTGCTGCCGGCCGGTCCTCAGCATGGACCGGAGGTCACCACATGGAGGGGGTCTTGAGGCCAGCGCGTTCCTGTTTCCTACGTCAGGACTGTGACCAGGTCAGGGTCAGCGTGTGACCAGGGACAAAGTCAGAGTGTGACCAGGGTCAGGGTCAGCGTGTGTTGGGGTCAGGGTCAGCATGTGTGGGTCAGGGTCAGCGTGTGTGGGTCAGGGTCAGCGTGTGACCAGGGACAGAGTCAGAGCGTGACCGGGGTCAGGGTCGGTGTGTCAGGGCTCAAGACTCAGCATGACCGGGGTCAGGGTCAGTGTGTGGGGGTCAGGGTCAGCGTGTCAGGGGTCAGGGTCGGCGTGTCGGGTCAGGGTCGGCGTGTCAGGGGTCAGGACTCAGCGTGACCGGGGTCAGGGTCAGCGTGTGTGGGTCAGGGTCAGCGTGTCAGGGGTCAGGGTCGGCGTGTCAGGGGTCAGGGGCAGCGTGTGTGGGTCAGGGTCAGCGTGTGTGGGTCAGGGTCAGTGTGTGTGGGTCAGGGTCAGCATGACCGGGGTCAGGGTCAGCGTGTGCTGCATCGAGCTCTGTCTCTTTGGAGGGCTGTGCACTCATTTCTGATGGCCCCTCCGGATCTGGCACTGGCCTGGTGGCCTCTGGACTCCTGCACTTGTCCTGTGAATCCCCTTTGGCTCTCGTCCTAATTGCATTTGAAACCTTTTTCTGGCTGGGATTTCATCAGGAGCAGGAGCTCGGCCCGGGTGCTGGGGAGAAACGAGGCTGGTGGCCTGGACACGTCCTGACACCCAATCAGGGCCCGGCACTGGATTTGCATAAACCTCTAAGCCGATTAGCAGACTTCGGGAGAGCAGTGCCCTCCCTCTCTGGTAGATTAATTGCTCCCATCCCAGCTGGTTCCAGAGCCAGATTCGTCACCTCTCCCCCAAAATGGCGTGTCCTTCCACCTCCTCCCGTCCGCTCGGGTCACAAGCTGACATCCGCGTGCCAGCGCCCCTTCCCCAGGGCCCTCCACGCCTCGCCTGTCCTTCCCAGGCCTCCGTCCCCACAGTCCACCTGTCACAGGACACCCTTTCAGGCAGTGTCCCTGCCATGACATCCTCTGGAGCGGGGTGGCCTGGACTCCAAGCTTGTCAGGCTCCCTGACGCTCCCCACCCGTGACCCACACTGGCTGGTGGCTGCACCCTCGCAGGGCCGGTGACCCGGGGTCAGTGAGCCCGGGCCTGGGAGGGTCAGGAACAGCGTCCCCTGGCACCGCCCCCGCCCGGGGGCCACTGGCACGCACAGCTCTCCACCTTCCAGGGCCTAAGTGACGACTGGCTGTCTTGCCCAGCCCAGCTCCGCCTGCCTGGACGGCTGGCAGCTGTCACATGCGGTGCGGCATATGCTCTCTACCTGGTGCCCCGCCAGCCGGGCCGTCTGGAGTGGTTGACAGCAAGGCAGGCCCAGCCTCCTGCAGCCGGGCGCCAGGCCAGGCCCCGTGGATGCTGCAGGCGTTGCGGTGAGCCCTTCCCCAGGTCCTGGGACCACCAGCCCTGACATCTGGCCAGTTTGCCCTAAATGGACAGAGAGCCTGGAGCCCCGCCTGGGGCTGAGGGCACGACGGGCCAGTGCTGACTCCCGCTGCCCACGGCACCTCCTTTGTACTCACACGGGGCTCAGGCCAGTCAGGCGAGGACTCGGCCTGCCTGGGACGTCGGTCGCAGTATCAGCTGCCCCAGGAGGCCCAGCGAGCAGGCACAGGTGCAGGGAGAGGGCGGCCCAGCCTCCGTCAGGACTGCTGTCTGGCAGGGGACACTGGGCCACCGCTCCCCGCACCTCCTCTCCTTCTGGGGTCAGACTCCCGGGGGCGCATGACCTGGGGAGAGGCGTGCAGGGCCCAGGGAGGGTCAAGGTCCGAGGACCAGAGCGACGGGCCGGTGGCGGGGGCTGGGAGCGGCCAGGGAAGCAGGCCGGGGCTGGCCAGCCCCTCTCTGGACGGAGACACATGCATGTTCTGGGGCGGTCCCGCGGCCTGCCCTGGTGGCAGGGAGAGGAAGGGGCTCTGAGCAGGACACAGGCAGGGTGACATGGTGCAGGCAGCCTGGGAACACAGTGACAGATGCCTGGGGTAGACCCTGTCCACGGTCGAGCCCTCGCAAGAAAGGCTGGACACAGTCCACAGGTGCCCTGCAGCCCACAGCTGACAGGGTCGCCGGCAGCGTGGCCGGGAGATCGCCGGCTCACACCCCCGGGGCCACGTCACGAGCATGTCTGCCGTCCCTCTCTGCGTGGCCTCAGAGGAGCCACACAGCTTCTCCTCGCTGGGCTGACCGAGTGCAAGGCCCTCCGTGACGGCCACACACCAGGCCCCTGAGTTGCTTTACGCCAGCTCCCGGCCTCCCGTCCACACACAGGACAAACCCCTCCCACCCTCTAAAGGTTCCCAGGCAGTCAGCGTCCTGGCACCCCGTCCTGCCTCTGCAGCCCCACCCGTCACATGCCCAGGAGTCCCTTGGAGAAGCTGCGGCCGGCACTCCGGGCACCCTCCAGCCAGCCGGCCGGCTCACCGTGGCCTCCACGCAGGCGGAGTCTGGACTCTCCCCGGGGACGCAGCACACAGCCTCAGGACCATCTCAGCGGGGGCAGAGGAGCTGCCCCGGCCCTCGGCCAGCAGACGCCCGTCCAGGTTAGCCATCAGTGTCCCAAGACAGCGGCGGGTCCTGAGCCGCCAGCGCGGTCGTCCTCGTGCCCTGGTCACCTGCAGGCATGACTCCAAGCAGCTGTCAGAGGCCGCGGGCAGATGGGACCATTAGTGCCTTATGCCCGTCCTGGAGCTCAGACTGCGGCCCGCGGGTGGGGACCCGGAGACACACAGAGCTGACGGTCAAGGAGGCCGGCGGGCAGGGCTGCATGCTTGACACACGTGAGCACGTCCAATCCTCAGTTGCCGCTGTGAATGGAGGCTGCCCACGCCTGCCTGGATAGGACGCGGGCAACGTGCAGGCCTCATGCCAGAATCTGTCCGCTCACCGCGGGCACTTAGCTTGGACAGAGTCAGGGCGGAGGTCCTCCAATGGGGGACACGTCTGGGGAATGAAGCCTGCTGGCAGGAGGACGCATCTCCGCGTGGGGACAGATCTGAGAGCTCATGGCTAAGTCTTGCTGCTTAGCCTCGTGGCCTGCCCCTCTGGTCATCCTTTTTGAACTTGGGGAAGGACATTCAATCCTGGGGCACCTCCCACCCCCGCTCTTGGTCTTCAGCTCCTTGTCCACCTGCCTTCAACACTGACTGGTGGCCAAGGCCGCTTACTCTCTTAGGACCCCGGGGAGGCCAGCCCAGAGCGGGGAGGAGGGTCATGCTCCACCGCTGCCCTCAGGGGCCACTGGTCTGGTTGTGGAGCCAGCGTCCTTCCTCGGACACCTGGGCTGTCCAGGAGAGAGATGGCACATAAGGAGGGGTGGCCAGGTGGCTCCTTGACACGGCCATGAGGAAAAAGCCAGGGCAGAGCTGGCCATGTCCACGCCCTCGTCCTGCCACCCACCTTCAGTCGGGGGCCCTGGGAGTCGGTTTCTGTATCCTCGGTAAAGGGGTCATAGGAGGCTTGTCCTGAGGACCGGGTGACATATATGAGGTACAAGGCCAGTTCCTGGACAGGTCGCCTCAGAGACGGCACATGAGCAGGCCTGGGAGGCCCCGGCCCTGCTGGGGCCTGTGGGAAGTAGGTCCCGGAATGGGGTGCTGGCGGGGCAGGGCTCAAAGCTACCAAGAGGAGTCGTCAGAGGGCCCGTGAGGGTGGGTCGGAGCTTCAGGGAACGAGACGGGGGACCACGGCGGGGCGGGCAGGCTGGGCCAGGCCGGTCACAGGGGTGTCGGCACCTGCAGCCACCTGACAGCAGGGGGCGTCCCCAGGGAGCTGGTGTCCCAGACCAAACATTGTAGAACTCAGTCCACACCTCACCAAGGACCACCAGCCATATGCTTCCTGGGGCCCTGGTCACTCTTAGATTGTGTGCGACTCGATCACTAGTGACCCGAACACCGGAGCGCAGGCGACACCTGGGTTCCCTGTGCACAGGCGACTGAGCCCCCGGCACAGGGCAGACGCGACGCACAGGGCTCAGGCCACGTGCCCGGCCAGTCTGGAAACCTGACCCAATGGGAAGGTCCCTCACGGCAGCAGCGTGTAAGTCCCTGTCCTGAAACCCTTCCCAACACACCGGGAGGCCAGGGGCCGGCGCCCGCGAGAACCCCGCCCACGCCGACGCCTCTGGACGCGTCAAGTCTCATGTGCTTTCTGAGTCAAACACAGTCGGCACGTCTGACCGCACATCCTCCCAAGCCCGTGTCCGCAGCTGCCCGTCCTCGTCCTCATAACACGCAGGACCAGCGGGGCCCATCCTTTCTCCCTGACCCCACACTCCCCTCTGTGCAGAGGCAGCTGCCCCGTTGAAACAGAATTTAAAAGAGGAGCGTGGGGCTGGCCTCGCCATCTCAGTGCCCGTTTTCCTGGCCCCCGGGTGGCCGCCCGCCTGGGCCCGACCTTTAAACCCCTCATCGCTCCGAGCACCACACATGGGGGTCCTGATGAAGCCAGTCAGAGACGCCCCCCGACTCCTGCTGCACCCCAGGCGACCACAAGGGCGAGCAGACCCCGTCGCCTTGGGCGCTGACAACAGCCATGTGAGGTCCTTACAAACCATCTCCTGGAGCCGATACTCCGGCGTCTGAAATGAAAACACGGAGCAGAGAGAATGGCAGGTCGTCGGTAGAAAGAAGCGCGACCCTGGCAGCACAATGATGGAAGCTGTGCAAAGTGAACGCAGAGAAAGCAGCAAAGGGGCACGAGCCACGGCCACACGGGCCTCTGATGTGCTTGAGAGAGGAGAGGCGGGCGGGCGAGGACGGAGGGAATAAAGAAGCGATCGCTGCAGTGTCTCCAACCTTCTTGGAAATATAAACCCGCAGAGCCAAGCAATTAAAACACACCCCCAAGAAACACGCACTGGAGCACATGATAACCAAATTGCTGGAAACTGCTGCT
This sequence comes from Solenodon paradoxus, assembly GCA_004363575.1. Taxonomy (NCBI): domain Eukaryota; kingdom Metazoa; phylum Chordata; class Mammalia; order Eulipotyphla; family Solenodontidae; genus Solenodon; species Solenodon paradoxus. The sequence continues at coordinate 87,294 of RJWH01003954.1, forward strand.
AAAGAGGAGAGTCGGGGGGGAAGAGACAGACGTCACAGAGAAGGTGAGGACGACGGGGGACGTCACACCTACGGCTGCTGAAGCAGCAGCTTTAAAGCCCTGGGAGACAAAACCCGACAAGTCACAACTCCGCACCCAGCACAAAGCCTTTTGAAAACAAAGGCAAGAGAGAGATGTCCCTAAACATAAAAAGTGAAGGTGTCCCCCTGGATGACTCATACTGCAAGATGTGACACATGAAGCCACACCAAGAAATGCCAAGCCCCCTGAGTGTTAGCAGCATGTCACTCACTTCTCGGGAACGGGCTCCTCGGCGGCCGGCAGAGGCCTCACTGCAGGGCCGGGCTTTGGAGGTCAGCAGGGGCTGGGCTGGAGGCCACGCAGGCACGGCTGGGGCCGCCGCCTCCAGGCCCCGCAGCCTGAGCGGCTTCGATGACAGAGACGTGTGTCTCCAAGGCTGAAGAAGTACATCCTGAGACCAGACGCCAGGACCCGGTGTGGCAGGGCTGGTTTCTCCTCGGGCTGCCTGTGGCTGTCCGCCTGTCCCCTCCGTGTCCTCACGTGGTCCCCTCTGTGTGCGTCCGGGTCCCACCTCTTCTCCAAGGGCAGCAGTCACCAGTTTAGGGCTCACCCTCAGGACCTTGTCTTCTTTCCTTCACTTTCCCTCAAAGGCCCTCTCTCCAGTGCAGTCACTGCCCGGGGTCCTGAGGCCTAGGACTCCGACATACGCATCTGGGGGACAAAGCTCAGCCCTTGAATTTGGTGATCGGACCCAAAGGGAGACAGAGACAAGCTGAGAACAATCTCGGGCCTGAGGAGAGCGGGGAAGAGAGGCCTGTCTGGTCGTGCATGGCAGGCACCATGATCCCTGAATGGACAGTGGGCAAGGACAGTGGCTGAGGATAGTGGCCGGCTGGGCCCATAGGGTGTCCAGGGTCGCCTGCCGGCTCTAGCCAGCTACCTAAGACGGGGGCAGCTTCTGCCCCAGCAAACGGCTAACAGATGGGCTGGGAGACCTCTCGACACCCAACGCCGCTGTGGCCGCTCCACTTAGATGGCGGCGAACACTTACAGCCTTGCCCCGCTGTCCAGACCCAGCGTCCAGGGTACTTGCATTTATGTGCTCGGCTCTGACAGCCAGGAAGTCAACGTCACGGCTGACCCTCTGGCAGCACTTTTATGAAGGCTTTTAACGCCTGACTTTGAGCTGCCGGAGCCTTCAGAGGAGAGCGCGCCTTGCCCGCAGGCTGAGTGCGTGTCTGCGCACACGCGCCCCGGCTCCGTCCGCAGGAGGATGCGTGTCTGGGCGCCGTGTGTGTTGGCATCTGTGAGCACGTCTGCACGTGTGTTTAACCTGTGTGCGTGCGCACGGCCCCCAAGAGGCTGCCGGGTCGAGCATGAGTGTGCGAGAGTGTGCAGAAGTGCGCACCGCGGGCACACACGCTCCGGGGGAGACATGGCTGCTGCTGCACTCGGACCCGTCAGTGAAACGCCACACCTGTGGCTACCAACTCTTTGCTCGACTGTGAACCAGAATTAAAAAAGGAGAGAGTGTGGCATCACCTAGCTGGGCGTCAACCTCATTTGGGTGGAAAACGGACACAGTGGGAGTCCCTCACGCTCCTCCAGGCCTGTTCGCGTGCCTGCAGCGTTGCCTGGCCCACTGGTCGGTGACATCTCTCATCCCGGGCCCCTGCTGGGCTTCTCTGAGCAGCGTTCTCAGGACGGCCTGGACTGAGGGAGGACAGGCCTGAGGCCTCCGGTGTCAGAGCTACCTGCTGAGTAACCCAGCTCGAGCTGCTGGGCCGGACCAGCCTGAGATGTTTGCTGAAGGAGCAGACTGCTCCTCCCCTAGCAATGGACACCGGTCTCTTTCCCTGGCCCACACTGGGGACAACACGGGATTGCACCACACCCAAGTCTGAAGATGTCTTACAGTCGTTGCAGCCAGACTCTCGGCTCCTTCCCCCCGGAAAAGCAGAACGCGCGGTCAGACCACTGACGGTGCGTGACAGACGTCCGCGGGCCCCGGCCCCAGCACTCCTCATGCGGGCTGTGCGCTGACCGCCTCCAGGTCACAAAGTCCTGCTTTATAAACGAGTGGTGCCTCATGAGCCGGGCAGCGTACGACCTTCTACGCCCCTTAGAAAAGCTCAATGCGTCTAGTCTGCTGACCGAGACTTTCTCTCCCCACAGCTTCCCCGGGGCAGGACCCAGAGTTGGGCACATAAGGATCATATTCTTTTCAAAAGAACAAGTTTGCTGTGTGGTTTCCAGACATGGTCCAGACATGGTCCAGGCCAGGTCCTTCCAGCCACCTGACCTCGGGCGCATTCTACCAGCACCTCCGTTTCTTTGCAAAAGCACCTGCCTGTCTCCCTGGAGGCTGGACAGGTCCACATGATCAAGTCTGAAGGTGCTTTGCTCATGGGGAGGGTGCTGAAATAGCAATGACATAGTGAGAATCATAAACTAATAACCTGACCCAGCGCGAGCACTGGTCAGCCGGCGGCACCAGAGTCCTGCCCCGAGGCGCGCAGCGTCTGACTTGTAGAAACGCTAAATCGATTCTGATTGGTGAAACGAGAAGCGCCTGCGCTGGCTGAAAGGCACTGAGTGGGCTTGGTGAGCCTCGGCTCCCGGCCCTCCTTCGGTCCCCAGCTCCTCCGGCAGCCTTCGGACGAGCCGGCGGCTGAGACAGCAGCGTTATCGGTGCCGTCCGCACGATGGAAGTGCAAGTTCACGCTGTCGGCCGAGCCGGTTCCAGTGAGGGCCGCCTTCCCGGCTGTGGTCAGCCATCAGATTCGGGCTCTGCTCCGATGAGCTGGTCTAACCCAACACCTCCTGAAATCTCCTCTCCAAATACGGTCATGCTGGGGGCCAGGGCTCAGCGTCTGAATGCGGGGAGATGTGCTTTGGTCCAGAGCAACGAAACATGACACACAGCAGGCGAGGGAGAATCTGACGCCTCCAGGGCAGTGACCTCGCAGCAGGGACCGCACAGCCGGCAGCCAGCAGACGCACGTGAGGGCTTCTCTGACGGGTTCTCTGTGTAAAGCCATCCAGGCTTCCACAGCTGCTCCAGCAACCAAGCTCAGTTTGTCCGTCCGTGCCCTGAAGGCCCCCACCCCGCTCCCGGACGGAACCTTCCAGAAGGGGCGGCGCCCCAGCCAGTGCGGTGCTCCGCTGCCATCTCCCCCGGGGTCTCCACACCATGTCAGGAGGGAAGTCTGTCTGTGACTCACACCCCCATGTCTCCAAGTCCCCACACCCACGGGGCTGCCACAGCAGCTCTCCTGCTTCTGGCGACCAGCAGGGGCGCTGGGTCCCCTGCCTGCCGTGCCCCGTGCCGGGGGTCACCTGGAGCTCGCTGACACCCACTCTCTGAAGCCGAACTGTGCTGAGGTCCAAACCACAGAAACTGTAAAGCCTGGCTACTCTCCGAGACATGAACGGTTCACGGACCAGCAGGATGAGCTGACGCGGTGGAGGTCTGATCGGAACCGCTTTCACAGGGAGGGGCCCCATATCGTTGGCAGAGCCGCACCCCGTAAACCGTGTCCCCAGCCCTGCAAGCTGTCTCACCCCCTTAAGGGCAAACCCTCCTCCAGCCTCTCCTGCATCCCTTTACGCTCCAGCATTTTTTCGGAAGCCTTGGTCTCGGGGCCCAGCGAAAGCGCATCCTTCGTCTCCTGCCATCTGCGGGAGGTCACTGAGGGCCCCTCTCAGGGAGAGATCTGACCTCGCGGGGTCAGCTCCAGCTCCACAACCAGCAGCGGGGAAGGTGTCTCAAGGTGGCACCTGAGCTGGCGCCTGAGGCGACAGGAAGAGAGGGTCCCCTCCTCCAGCCAGCCGGGCGTTCAGTGTGCCCCTCAGACCAGCCGCGCCCCCCACAAGCAGACGACAGGGCGACAGGCACAGCCCCGCCCGTGGCTCAGGGCTGGGGCATCACACCCTACAGTTCTGCAGGGGAAGTTTCTACTGAAGGTTCCGGAGGACCCCCAGCTGAGGGTCTGCAGAGACAGAGCAGGCTGGATGCCATGTGTCTCAGGGCCCACCCAGGGGTCCCCATGAGAGCTGGTCCCTCCCAGACATTAAGCTTAAGCCTGTGCCTTCCCAACAGTGACCTGTCCAGAGTGAACCGGGGCTGCTGGTGGTGGTTATAGAGGCAGACAGAGCTGCAAAGAAAAAGCCCTCCATCTATGAAAGTAATGCAGGTGCCGGAGTGGCCGCGGGGGCGGCGGTGAGCGGGCAGTCGCTAGCAGGCGACATCTGGGGCCAGGAGGCTTCAGCCAAAGCGACTGACCAGGGTTCCTTGTGAGGACAGGCCAGGTGAGCAGACACACCTGCAGGGCGTGGGCATGGGGATGGGACTGACCTGAAGTTGGGGGTTCTGGCTAAAACGATTTGGTAGGATTCTTCTTTCAGCTGGGAGCATCAGGTCACGGCTCCGGGACGAGGCTAGGGGAGCAGGACGGAGGGCTGCCCGCCTCGAGCCTGGTCAGAGACAGCTTGTCCTCCTCCAGGAAAGAAGAGACAAAGACTGTGCAATGCACGCCTGGTGGCTCACGTGCCTGGCTGCTCCTGGGGACCCACGTGAGGTCCAGAGGAGGGGGCCCTCTCTTCCTGAAGGACCAGCTGACCCACCTGCAGACCCCTGATACGGAGGACATTTGTGGACGGTGGCCATGTATTTCCTGAGGGGGCTTCATGAACAGAAAGAGAAAACACGAGTGTGTGGCAGGCTTCACACCATGACTGAGTCCAAACAGCAGCCACTGGAGGCTTCTAGAAGTTGCGCTTCGAGAGTGTAGATGGTGACGTGCAGACAGAGGGACCGCAGCGCATGGCCCCTTCCTGGAGCACGGCCCTGTGCCCACCGGGGGGCCCACACTGGGGTCACCGCCCCGGACCCCAGGCCACGCGGTCCCCTCCCGCTTCAGAGCCTTGGGGCCCGGCGGCTCTGGCTCCCCGGGAGGCGCATCGGGAGGGTGGGAGCAAACTGGAATCGTTTGTCCACAAAACGTGTGTGAGGCAGGGTCCCGCTGAACGCGGACGGACGGGACTGGACTCACTGACCAACAGGGCGGATTCCGCTCTGCGATCGCCCCGGCTTGAGCACAGGCAGCCGAGCCAGGCCCTTCTTGCTCACAAAGAAAGTCTGTCTCGTCAGGCTTGGCCTGACTCTTGCGCAAGTCCAACGAGCACGTAAGTGACCACAGAGGCCTTGTGAAGTCTGCCCCGCTGGAACTTTTCATAAGGAATCGTAAATTAGACTTTAAAAGCCTCTCAAGTCTCGGAAGTCAAGGCAAGAAACCACCAGAAGATTTTCATGATGTCTGTAGACGCAGGTCCTTCCGCTTTGCTCAGGGCCCCCAAATATCCTGCCATTTCCGGGCCTGCCAGGCCACGGCCTCACTGCCCGTCACCTGGTCCCCGACACCTGTTCTCAGGGGGGCCTTGGAAGCGTGAGTGTACACCGCACGCACTTCCTCCCTGAAGTCAACTTTCCTTCATTAAAACTGCGTGATCGACATTTTCCAAGATGACTCCAGTCTCAGCTCTGGTTATAAAACCCAGCGCCCCAGCCACGCCTCCTGCAAGGACTGTTACCGAACTTACACAAACAATAGTGCTCCGTGGCTGTAAGAACGATCCCAGTGGTGAATTCTGCAGGGACCAGGCAAAGTGGAAAGGCAGATGCTGCTTTTCTCTTTACAAAAGCATCATCGCCAGTTGTTACAAACAGAGACCAGAGAAAAGGCCACTGTATCCTCAGATCCAGAAGCAGGAAGTGCCGGCACCAGCAATCCCCACGAAAACCGCCACCGCCTCCCCCAGGAGCCCATCCACTGCTCTGCTGGAATATTCTAGAAACCCTGACTCAGCCGAGGAAGATGGTCTCAAAATTACTGACGCAATGGTGCCCAAAACGTGTCCCCAGACCCCGTCTTTTCCTGGCGCCTCAGCACCGTCTCGTACAGAAGCCGGAACGCTCCAAGCTTCAGCTGATGGCCAACATGTTCAGAGCAGAAGCAGGTGAGCAGACCGACCTGTGTTCGATGAAGAATAAGCAAGATGCCCAGATAGGGCTCCCCAAGACGCGCCCTCGAGCCTGGGGTTTATTTTGAGCTGCGGTCAACTGAGGCCATGAGACTCAGGAGAAGGCTGTGTCACTCCCTTCACCACCCACCCAGAAGACGGAAATAGGGGTCTCACCCAGAGTCAGTGTTTCTTCAGAAATAACCTTTCTACCAGAGAAAGCGCCAGTCCCAGAGCATCTGACTGTGTCAGTTGAGTCACTCTCTCCTTGTCCCGTGAGCGCCCCTCCTCGTTTCTGCAGGTCCCAGACGCCCACCCTGGTCCTGAGCGCTGGGGACGGGCCCTCGCGCTCTGTTTCCTGTACAATTTACCTCCCCCGGTTCTCCCTCCTTAAGTTACTACACTGTTCTCTTCTCCCACTGGTGTGTCTGATGTCAGTTTGACTGTCCGAGAAGAACTCAACGAGATGGGACGAAATGACCGTTTCTCCTCACCATGGCAAAGACTTCAAACACTTGGGTTAGGGAGCTGACGCGAGCTCCTTTGACAAGGTTGGGTTATTTCCGAGGCACGCAACAGCTTGCAGCAAATGAAATGACGACCGATGACATGACGACATGATCATGCTTCTGTCATGGACCGTGAAGGTCTTGACAAAGCTCTTTGAACTTCGGACAATTTCTGCAAGACCTGTATTCACAACATTTCCCTCTAAGAGACGTCTAAGCATCACTTCTGATTTGACCAGACTTTCCTGCAATTCAATGTAGCAAATGAACCAACTTTTTTTTTCTTTACAAGGTGAAAGAAAGATCCACTGCCATTTTCCAGGCTCCTTGGGGGAAACCTCCAGGTCAGTTGGAGATAAAAATTTCACTAAGGATTTGATCTCGGGAGCAGCCAAAAACGCCAGACGGTTTGAACACTGGACTAACGAGAAGCAGAGTTCACGCTGAGACAATAGTGGGCGTCTCCGGGCATCACGGATGGGACCTGCTGCACAGAAGCTTCAGAAATTGTTCTGAGAAGACCCAGCATCTTGGTTTCCCAGGGAGATGAGGCCAAAGGTAGCAAAATGCCTTTTACGATGTCTTAGGAGGAACAGACCCACCATCCAAGACAAGAGCTGCCACCGTGAAACCACAGCGAACTCCAGCTTCGCGTCGGTATTGTCACCAAAGCTGTGTTTGGAACCTCGCAAAGAAATCCATTCAGCTCGACCACACAGAAAATTCCTTTCTGAACCTCTCCTACACCTTTAGACCCATCCAGGTTTGTGTTTGTGTTTCCTCTCCTCTTGTGTCGCCGCCCGCAGTCTCACGTTAGGAGGAAAGGGCTCGTCTGCCCTAGCGGCACACACAGCCGTTTTCCACGTTGCCTGAGCATTTCTGCGGAGGACACTGACGACGATGTCAACCGCCAGTCACCGTCCTTACGCAGGGGGAAGGCGGCGGGAGACAGCGCTGATCGCCTGTCACACCGGCGTTCTCCGCGAGCGCACACACTTCACGACCCACCCCGCCTCGCGTTTTTATGGGTACGTGCCTCTTTACGGCCCGATCTTTCCACGCAGCAAAAAAGACATGTTTATTAACAGGCGCAAGCACACACAGTCTCCCCGTGCCATATAAAAATGGGAGCCCATAACTATATAAACGTGAATGTCTTCCTAGCTAAGAATGCGTCTGCAACCCTTCTGTGGGAATCTTCCGGAAATTGCTTAGGCGGATAAACGATCCCATTAAACAAAACTAGCCATCGTCTCAAAAATTTCCCCTGCTAACTATTTTCGCAGCAGGGAGACAATATCACAGAGCTAAAACTTAAAAAGTTAAGATAGAGATCTTGTTTTTTTGTTTTTCATTTAGCCCTGTGCTGAATAGACAGCAGATCTCAAGCAATTCTATGGCATCTTTAATTGTGCATCGGTAATGAGATTAAATTTATATGATTTCTATCATCTTCACATAGTAGACGTGGTATTTTCTTAATTTGACTAGTAAATGTAAGTAGCATAAAGCAGGAAGCTCAGATTATACTCTGATCACTCAGAAGACGTGACTAATATTAATCAAGCTGGCAATATTAATCCAACCTTGTTTATCACAGGTTTGCCCAAGTCACATAGACCTGAAGATCATGTGGGTTAGTTCTTATATTTCTGGGAGTTTTTGGAGCATTTAATTTATATGTAAATGTTTATTTCTCTCCCGGTCAATTGAAATAGAGCTCTTTTATGAGATTTTATGAATTAATCTGGTAATACCATCTGGAGGCAGGAAATAGCACATATACATAATATATGCACATACACCCATGCGGATGCAAATAGAGACCTTCTAACTTCCAGCCTAAAGCTTTGCCAGCAGCTGGGAGAAACAGGCACACGTCACTGCCTTGCCTCCGCTGTGTTTTATCCCATCGGGGCTGCCTGCAAGCAGAACAAGCCAAGGCTTCCCGCCTTTTATGGGGCCGAAGTCCCCGGCCAACATCGGAGGAACCAGAGCTGCGAAGAGGGCGCAGCAGGGGGCTCGCAAGGCGGAGACGCCTTCCTTGGCTGCAGACAAGGTGCTGCCGACAGAAAGCTTCTCCCTGTGGTCCCCTCAGTCCAGGGGACAAGCTTCCCCTCCGAGAGGCCCAAGGGTTTCCTGCCGGCACGTGTGAAGACTGTCTTTTCCTGAGAAGGAGCCTCGTGGGTCTCACGCTCAGCGTGTCTGAGGACTCAGCCTCGTGTCTCTGAAGGGCCGAGTGGGCAGACATCCTGTCTGCTTCCACGCAGCCTCTCCCCTCTTCTTGGCTCAGAGGGTCAACTCAGGGTCTTGCTCTCCAGACAGGCCCCCAGAACATTCACGCTGAGGGCTGCAGGGGGCGTGGAAATGGACCGAGGGGCCAGTGGAGCTGGGGTGGCTGCAGCGAGGCCAGCAGAGAACACGGGGACTGGGACAGGCAGGGCAGCTGGGAGCAGGGACAGCGCCTCCGAGCAGGTCCGCGGAGCAGAGGGGAGGGAAGGGGGTCCCCCCAGTCCCAGGTCCTGCCCTGAGGTCCAGGAGGACACTGCGGCCTGCAGGTGGGGTTCCCTCATAGTACTGGGCAGGGCAGGGAGCGCTGGGTCATCATCTTGCTCGACCCCCGTGGCCTCGGCACCAGCGGGGGCGACACCGTCCCACACGGGGGGCCGTCCCTGGGGGCAGGGCAGTGATTGACAAAGGAGACGCTTCTCGCGCCACCAAAGCTGTACTCCTGCGTGGCGTCCTGTCGTGCTGGACATCAAGGTGAGGAGAAAGAAGTCACTTTGTGTGTCCCCTCCTCCTCCACCACACGGGCCCAAGTGACCCGGGAGACAGACTGAGAGCTCCCTGTCCTGTGTCGGCGGGGACTCACACCTGTGCCCACACTGATGACCGCTCCCTCCCACCAGCTTGGCCAGCTCTCTGGAGAGCACGGCCGCCCAGTCTGTGGACCCTGCGGTGGGTGGTGTCACTAATGTCCCAAAGGGATGTGCCGACTGGGAGGTGGTGCACAGGACGGAGCTGTGATGGCCCCGGGCACTCGGGACAGGCTGGCTCTGTGGGCCGGCAGGCAGGACAGTCCAGGCAGGCTGGCGGGCTCTCTGAGGGGCAGACACAAGCCAGAAAGGAGCAGCAGGGACGCCGAGACACTGGGGACACGAGCGCTGTGACCAGGGCCACTCGAGAAAGGCTGGGCCCGGGGTTTTACGGCCAGGCTCGCTTGGAGTTTGCTGGGAGGAAACGCGGGGCGGGGCGTCTGGCCGTGGGGACAGGGCTTCCTGCCGCCCAGCCCAGAAGCACAAAGCCCACAGGTGACAGTGCCTGCCTCCCACGCTCCAGAGAAAGTTCACGCAGACGGACCGTCCACAGCCACCTGCTTGTCCACTGGGGAGACACTTACCCTTGGAGGGCAGAGCCCGGGGCCAGGAGGGACCCCTGTAGGCAGTCACAGGGAGGACCTGATGGGGCTGCACTTGCAGAAACCGCAGAGCTTCTCACACTGTTGACAGTCACACAGTGGGCCACCAGGGTCCCCGAGAGATGGCTGGGTCACCACACGATGCCACCACGCAGCTCACAGACAGAAGCAGGGTGGCAGGGGCGGCAGGGGCGGAGGTTAGCGGGGACACTTTCCTCTGGGAAAGTGACACCTCCCCACAGGTGGCGGAGGGGATGGCTCAGGAGCGGTGAGCTCACTGATGCCACCCGGGGCCCCTCTCTGTGTCTGGAGATGCCGGGCCCCGCCCTGCATGCTCCTGCCCTGCACGCGTCCTCCTCCAGGCGGGCAGCCCCTCCCGCTGTCTGTCCCGACTCCACGTCCCTGACACCTGCAGCTGTGATGGCAATGAGACGCGAAGGCCGAGACCGGCGAGCGGAGGATGGCAGGGAGCAGGCGCCGCGGCCCGGAGAGGCAGGGCACGCAGCGGGCACGCAGAGGGGCGAGGCGGACGCCTGGACAGGGCTAACCAGAGGGCCCAGTCCCGAGGGAGGCAGCCCAGGTTTGGGGTGAGGCGGGCAAGTGCAGCCCCGCCTGGAGGTTTGCTCAGGGAGGGGGCTGGACACGCTCAGGTCTCAGCGGGCTCATCCCCGGGGCACCTGCGGGTGTCCTGCTGACAGTGCCCCAGCAGAGCGCGGAGGGCCTGTCCCGTGAGCAGGGCGGGGGCCGGGGCCTGACTGTGAGGCCGGCTGTGGCGGGCGGGGTCCTGCAGCCAGGCGTTCTGCCCCAGTGCCTCCTCCTTCTGGGGACGCTGGGGACGGGACGGCTTCCCCAGACCCCGCACAGCATCCAGCCCAGCTCTCGGGGGCGCAGAGAGGACCCCCTCCCTGCAGAGCCGCGGCTCCCGACCGTCCTCATTCATTCCCGATACGAACATGCTGCTCTCCCTGCTTCCACTTCCACTGAGGGTGTCACCGATGGCACTGACCGTCTCAAAGAGACCCCAGAGCCCCGCAACCCGGGTTTTGAGAACTTGCGATCTCGTTTTCATCCGTGAATGAATTCTTTCTCTTCGGACTTCCTCCCTGAGCCACTTACCCAGATGAGTCCGTTCCACCAGTGTCCGAAGGGTTTACAGCTCTTCTGCTGGTTTCTCGCGTGACTGCCTGGTGGCACAGGCCGCGGGTCAATTCAAGCTTTTCCAGGCAGGTCTGGAACCCTGTCCCGGGGGACCGGGGTCTCTGTCCTGCCTCCTCCACGTCTCGGGGCTGAGGGCTGCAGAAGGCGCTCGGGGCGCGTGTCTGACGTGCGTGTGCAGAGTGCACGCACACGTGTGTGTCGGGGAGGCCGGGAACGGAGGAACTGCTTCTGAGAAGCAGGCACATGACGGACAGAGCTGGACGTGGAGGGCGACGACCGCAACCAACATCCGGAACATTCTTGATGCTACTAAGCTCTGCGCTTGAAGGTGGTTCCTACGGGAAATGCCATGGTATGTAGATTTTAAAATAAGGAAAAAAGATGGTGCCAGAAAAGCGGGCGGGGAAAACCGGGTGTGCTCCGTACACCCGGCTTCGCGCCTGAAACCGGAACGCACACTCCTCCCGAGTCGCCGATGCACAGAGATGCTTGAGACGCTGGCGCCCACTCGGCCAGAACAGAGGTGCTCAAGCCCACGGCAGCGCCCGACGCGGAGTATCTGCCACCCGACGTGATGCTCGTCAGGAGAGCGCGAAGCGCGGCTTCTGACGATAATCACTGGGAAGAGCGAGCAGCAAATGTGTGACATAATGATAATCTTAAAGCATCTTCCAACTCAGAACATAAAACGAAAGTTAACATTTCCTAGTCTCTGCCTGAAAGTGTCTATGTTTTCATTTTTATTATGAGTATGACACTGGAATGTTCCCAGACTGCCCAGCGTCCGCTTCAGGCTGGCCCGGGGGACCTGGTCCTGGCGTCACCCGGGTGTGGCCCACGGTCGCCCTGGCGGGAGCCGTTCCTAAAACCTGTGCGTCCTCTGCCGCGGAGCCGGCGGGGGCCCTGGGCTGGGCGGGGGAGCAGGACTGTGGCGGCCCAGTGACATGCCGTCCTCGGGAGGCGAGCGCCTGTGGGGACAGGGTCCGGCGAGGGTCTCCAGGGGACCCGCCGCAGGAGGGCCGCCGTCACCGCTCCAAAGGCGGCATCTCTGCCACCCTGGACACCAGGCAGGAAGAAAACCAGGAGGGGCGGCCGGCCCCCCATCGTGTTTCTGCACCTGCCCCCCACGCCCACTCATGATGCAGGCCTCTCCGCGTGGAGCTGCGACCCCAAATCCACCGGCTGGAGCCCACACCCAGGACCTCGGAGGAGACCGCAGCTGCGATGGGCCTGGAGAACGGTGGTGCTGGGCCCTGCCCAGGCTGACCGGCGTCCTTGGCAGAGAGCATTAGGTCACAGACACACCAGGGACGACCACATGAGGGCGCGGGGAGGCGTCCAAGACATGCAAGGAGAGCGGCCTCTGGAGGAACCTGCCCGGCAGTCCCCTTGACCTTGGCTCCAGCCTCAGGACCGGAGACGAGGCGGCTGCTGCTGAAGGCCCAGCCTGTGGGGTCTGTCCCCACAGCCCTGGCCGAGGTTCACATTCCGGCTCAGTGGGGTTCGGACGCTGAGTCCCTCAACCTCCCACAACGCCCGGGCGGCTCCGACGTGTCTTCCCACCGGCCCAGTTCTGCGTGCACCACCCCCAGTTCTTCTCCAGACGGTTCATGCCCGCAGGTCTCCGCTGGCAGGAGTGGGGAGCATGTCCGTTAGATGGCCAACGTCAGGCTCGGGGACAGCACAGCATTCCCGCGTGGGAGCGAGGCCGGGCTGCGTGGTCCTGTTTCCTCCCGGCCCTCAGAGCACAGGCTCAGACGCTCTCTCCCGGGCCGGTTCTCAGAAGCCACACGCTGTCCCTCCCTCCCAGACCAGGACAGCACCAGGACGGGGCCCCCGGGCCAGAACCAGGTGTGGAGAAGACACTCCAAGCAGGACTCGGCCCAAGCCAAGCAGCTCGCCTTCATAGTGACGATGTCTGAGCAGCGGGTCAGCGTTGCCGCTCTGACCGGAGGGCGCTCCCCCGCCGTCCGCTACGCCCGGGGTCCACCGTCTCAGGCGGAGAGCTCGGAAGCCAGCGCAGGACGTGGACACACCGCTGTGGACGTGCTGTGCCCCGCCCGCCCTCGGAACCCTTCCACTTGGCTTGCGGGTCGGTGGCAGTCGTCCTCTGGAGGAAGGCCCTGCTGTCCCGCGGTCTGGGAACCACTGAGGTGTCACAAGGAGGAGGACAGAAGCTGGTGGCCAGCGTCCTGCTGGGGCTGGGACACATGCGTGGGCTGCAAACCTGCCTGGCCCTCCACGCTCTGTGGCCGGAGGGGAGACATTCACACTTTAACCAGGGACGCTGAAGGCGCGGGAGGGACAAGTTTGCAGAGTCCACGCTGACAGGCGGGAGCCGGGGACGCCAGGACAGCGCCCCGGGAGTGGACCGAGGGCAGGGCGGGTGCCAGAGCCCCCCGGGGGAGCCGGCCCTGCTGGACTCAGGCTCCCGCCACAGAGCGTGGGAGAAGAGACTGAGTTGTGAGAAGTCACCCGGATGTGCGGATGTTACCGCTGCCCCGGAAGCCAAGACCCCGCACAGGAGCGACAGAACTCGAAGAAACAGACAAGCGGAATAAATGCGCCCTCATCCGACAGTCTGGACCGGAAGGGCAGAGTCTCACCCCATAAGCCTGTCTCTGTTTTACAAACCGTCAGGGACAGGGAAGGCGCGTCACCCAGCGGGGACCACGAGGCGGCCTGACCAGAGGGCACGAGGTGCCAGAAATTCTCCCGACAAGTGCTGCCCGTCAGTAAAGGAGAAGGACACACCCGGGCCCCCTCCTACGAGTGGCTCCTCTTTCCTCTCGGTAAAAGCTGACCTTGATGGTTGACTGCTTAAAATTCTTGATAAAGAAGAAACAGATTGTCCAGTTCAATGAGAGCAGATACTAACGTGTAAGAAACATGACAGGCAGCGGCGAAGCCTCTGTCCTCTCAGTGCCGCGAGGCCAGGAGGAAAAGCACGTGGCCACACAGAATGGCCCTTGTTTGTAGGGTGGAAACGAGCAGGCTCTCCCGGGACCAGGCGGACCCTCAGTCTCGTGCTGGATTCGCGAGGCTAAAGGCATCCCTGTGGCACTGATAACTGATTAGAAAGGGGACTTCGAGAGACGGGCAGGCCAGGCCAGGCCGCGGCGCGCAGGGAAGCCTCTAGGAAAACAGCGGATCTGCTGCGGAAACAGAGAAGAGGCTCCAGGAGCCACAGGGACCAGGGACGGGTGGGTCCGTACGTCCGGCACTGGGACCCACATGCAAGGGGCTCCGGCAGCACCGCGAGCCGTCGCGAGGTAAAGCCCTGACCTACGGGAAGGGGCTGGCTCGCCGTCTCTGCAGAGTCACAGGGGTTTCGAGAGCGCCTCAGGGAAGAGACAGCCCGCAGACTGCAGGACATCGAGCACGGTGTCCTGTCCCCAAGTCCCGAGAGGAAGACTGCATGCTGCTCGGATGTGATTTCCCCCAGCAGCCATTTAGGTCATTACAGTCCCATCACATTCCAGGAGGTCGTGTCATGGACACAGAAAGGGCCAGGGGAGAAAGCAGAGGGCCTAGGGCAGCCGGTGCGCATGGGGGTCAGAAGTCGGCACGCCGGGCGACCGCGGCTCCCGGACGGGGGTGGAAGGAGCCCAGCTGCCTTGTCTGCACGTGGGGGCTCTGGCCCCCTGTGCGGCGTGGGAACCAAGCTGACTGGGTCCTGAACCCGGGTTCTCCATAATCAAATACAGTTAAAGCTGTGCTTCACGCCAGGCACAAAGATAAATCCCTGCAGACCGAGCCCCCAAGGGGAAGAGCAAACCTGGAAGAGAAACGATGAAATCCTGTCATCACAAACCTGAGAGAGGAAGGATTAATTAAACAGACAGAAAAAGCCCGCGTCCTTCCAGGAGGGGTCATGTCAACTCCACCAAAATTTCATTATCTTCTGCAACAAAAACCGCACAAACAAAGGAAAACTCGGGGAAGATAAGATGGTGACAAGGCAACAGCGCTTCGCTCGGGGAAGACACAGCGAACGAACCATCCGCTGGGAAAGTCCATCCGTCTAGAAGCAAATGGACGTGGGGCTGAAGCCAGAAACTCCCAAAGGAGGACCCGCGCTGGCGGAGGAGTGGACCTCACAGCTCACCCTGACGCTGAGCGGGACGTCCCGGGAAGCAGCGCCGCGCCCCTTGAACCCGCGGTGTGGCCCAGCCGGAGGGACCGCCCCACCCACCGGCGGCCGGTGTCTGCAGCTGGTCTGGTCCAGGCGACGCTCTGGGACTGCTCCCCTAGAGAAAATCGCCCCAAGTGCGCACGGGCACAGGAGACACTTGCAGGGTCAGTGGTGGTCACTGGCCCGGGAAGGGACGGAAAACTCCCAGAGGCTGTGGTCTAACCTGGGACACTCTGCACGTGGGAGTGTGGCCGCCCCGACAGTGTCCCTTCAAGTGACTCGGCAGCGGGCATCAGTGCCCGCCCGCCGGTGGGCCCTGCCGTGCAGGGGGAGGGGACACTTCTCCGGCCAGCAGGATCACGAGTGAGGTGGCTGCGTGTCCAGGGGGCAGGCAGAGCGTGCGAGCCGCATGGACGGCTGGGAGCGCCAGGCCAACAGACGTCCACAGAGCTGTAGCCAGAAACGTGCTGTTTGTCCAGCAGCCTTGGTGCACAGGCATGAGGGTGGGCGGGGCTGCCGAGCTGGCCTCGAAGGACCAATAGTTCTCCGGGGGGCGGGGGGGTAGGAGGTGCACCCCGAGTCAGATCAGATCCCAGGGCTGGGCCCAGGGAAGTGGGGCGCAGCGGGGAGCGGGGAGCGGGCTGGGCGCTGCTGAGGGCAAGGACGTGGCCCAGCCCCAGGCTTGGGGCCTGAGACCTAAGGAACCCAACCCTCAGCCCGTCGTGAGCGTCACTGCGGTGTGTGCCGGTGCCCCCGGCCTGCGGCGGGTCGCTGAGTGTTTCCACAGCTCAGCTTACGGGTCTAAAATAAACATGTGCCCTGGAGAGAAAGGAAGAAATCCAAAGTCGTGTCTAATTACGTATTAATAGCGCAAAAATGCAGCACCAAGGGTGAACTGAATAAACGAAGAGAGCCAAGGACAACTGCAGGACAGGACGGCGGGGAGCCTGAGGTCCACCTCACCCGCCGGCCACTCCCCGCCTGCAGGGAGACCCGGGCCGAGGATGCGCCCAGCTCTACCACCTCTGGTCAATGGTGTGGATTCGGGGGGACGTGGCCGGACCCCTAAGTGGCGGGCTGTGGACAGAGATGTGGAGTCTCCCTGCGCAGACCCCCGGAGCCCTCTTCCTCCTGACCACACGGCGCGGCGTGGCCGGTCTGGCCTCCCAGGGTGAGACCCTGCTCTTCCTTTCTCCCCAGGTCACCCCTTCCAGCCTGGGTTCCAGTCTCGGGCCCCCTCCAAGCCTTTCCTGACCTCAGGCCCAGGCTGTAGCCATGCAAGAGGCTGGCGCCTGAAGCTGCCCTGCCTGCTGCGGACACCTGCGGGCCTGCCCCGGCTCTGCTTCTACCTCCTGGGGCACAGGCTTTGACCTCCGAACTGCAGCAGAAGTCACCTTTGTTGTCGGCACCGAAAGGTTTGCAGTTGAAAACTGGGGGAAAGAGTGCCAACTCAGGGTTCTGTCCACTGTGGAACGATGCAACGGGCGCCCAGGACAGAGGTACGAGGACAGGGGCTGAGTGCCTGGGTCGCCCTCCTGCCTGAAACAATACAGCTGACAGCAGGCAGCCCGCCCACCAGCTCCTGGAGAACGGGCTCTGCAGCCATGTGGACCTGCCCCGGGCAGACACCTCCCTTCCAGGCGCAGCACAGGAGGGCGACGTGGATGGTCGCCATGCAAACGCACCAGAGCGGAGGAGGCAGAACAGCCGACAAGCCGGCACCGCGACCCATGCGGGCAGGACGCCGATGATCGCAGTGCGACTGGGCGGTGCCGGGGAGGCGGGGCGGTTCTGACCCGCTCGCGGGAGACTCAGCGCCTCCTCCAAGTGCGCTGCGCGTGCCCAGGCCAGTGGCCGTGCGCATCCCCACGGAACCGCGGAGGCACTGTTCTCGGGCCCTGCTCCATGGGGGCCACCGAGTCATGTGGGGCCTCGAAGGGACGCGAGAAGTGGACAGGCCACTCGCCTCATCGGGATGCGGGTTCCCACCCCCAAAGGTGCGTCCCCTGAGTCTCCAGGGATGGCACATTCAGGAAGACAAAACCCAAGGATCCGGGGCCTCCGGGGGCTGGGATGGGGTGCTTGGGGTGATGGTCGTTCTGAAGGGCACCGTGGTGGAGGGTGACTTTGGCGAGTTCACAAAATGTCTATCACAGACTGAAGGACCCTTAGTGATTCACAGGCATCAGGAGCCAGGAGGGAGCCGGCGCAGGACAGGTGCGTCGCACGGTGATGCACGTTAGGACGTACTCCATGACCCCAGAGCGCTGAGCAGAAGCTGGAGGACCGGACAGGAGACCGGGCCTCAGCCCAGTTCGCAGATCGGAGTCTTGGTGTCTGAGCATCCGTGAAGGGACGTTTGCCAGGAAGGGCCACGCACGGGTCAGCACTGCCGCCCGGTTCTGGCTTCTGGAAAGAGCTGAGTGTCAGGCAGGGATGACGCACTAGCGCTGAGAGCCAGGAAGAAGACAGGCGCAGGCGTGAGCCTCCTCCCTGCACCCAGCAGGCCGCGCATGGGGACGGCCAAGCTGGACAGCCCTGCCCCCTGCGGCTCCGCCCCTTGCCGTCCGCAGCTCCATCAGGTGAGCGGGGCCGCAGGCTCAGCTCTTTTCTGGGCCGTGGTCGAGGACGCGTCTTTGCCAGCTTGAAACTTGCCGCGGAGCCCTCAGCCTAACATAGGCCCCCCCACCCCCTAACAGGCTGCCCCGTGTCGCCCTCGGGACCCTCAGCTTGGGGCTCCTGCCTGTCATCCTCCAGCCCCTGGGGCCCTGCCTGCCCCCAGAGGGCAGAGCGGAGGCGTCTCCATCACGGCCTCGCCTCCCGCTTTGGTGTGCGCCCCCACGTCTCCTGTCCTTGAAGCGCTGCTGCCAGGGCACATGGGGCACGTGACGGTGAGGGAGGCAAGGGGGTCCCTGGGTTGAGGGCCCCCTGGAGTTTCATCCCTGGGAGGCTCAGTGACCTGCACCTTGAGGGCCAGAGTGGAACCTGTCAACCCTGCCAGCCGGGCCCTGCTCCCTGGGGGGACCGGGGCCCAGAGAGAGAGGCCCGGGGCGCCCGGTGTGAGCAGCGGGGCCGGAGCTGCAGGCTGGGAAAAGCCGCGGCAAGTTGTCTGTTCACCAAGCTCTGATGCTGTGTGAGCTTGAGCAGCTGTCTTAACCTTTCAGCGCGTGGGCCCCGCTCTACAGGACCAGTCGCGGAACCAGGCTGGAGAAAGGCCCTCGCACAGGCCCCGGGGTTCCTGCTCCCCAGCCCGACGTGGGGACAGTCCCCTCAGCTCCCCAGGTTCCCTGGGACCCAAAGCCTGGACTTGGAAATCAGACTAGTGTTTGCTCTTGAATTTTCGTACTTTTTTCCTGGCTGGCTTTCAGTTCTGATTGAAATGTTCCTCTGACAGCTCGCCCCACGCACCCACGGCTTCTTCTGCAGAGACTCAGAATCACACAACCAAGGGGAGAGTATGGGCTCCCACCCAGTACGTCTGACCTCCCTCCGTGCAGAGCAGCACGCGGACACCTGCGGAGTCGGCCCACGAGGGAGACACGGGCGCCCAAGGCCACTTCGGCAAGTCGCTGCTCCTCTCTTTCTGCAGAGAGCACCCTGGGTGGACTTCCCGCAGGAGGGAGGTGACCAGCCCTCAGCCCTGCCCTTCCGCGGGGTCCCGAGGAGCAGCAGCACCAGGACTGCCGTCCTTCCACCTCCCCGGGTCTGACCCCCGTCTCCGTCCAGACTGGCCTTCTCGCACTTTCTCCTCCTTGCAGGGGGCCGTTTGCCACAGGGTCTTTGCACCTTCCTTTCCCTCCCTTCCATGAGCCTCCTGTGGCCAAGGCCCGGCCTCCTTGAATCCAGGTCCCGAATCCCCGATTCCTCCTGCCATCTAAGCAGGACGCCTGCTGGCCCCCTCAGAACAGCCCCTGCACCTTTGTACTCAAGCGGCAGGCAGTGCTCTGCCTCCTCCTAAAGCTGGGACCTTGGGCCCGAGCTCAGCCCCTCTGTGCACCTGCATCACCTGTGGAGCCGGGCGACACGGACATGTAATGGGGTGCTCCCACACACGGGGCTGGAGGCGGGGTCCGGCAGTCCCTCGTCACTGTCCTCGGACCCCGTGCCTGGCAGGCGCCAGGAAGGAAGGCTGGAGGGAGGGAGGCGAAGTAGGACTGCGGCCCAGGGCAAAGGGCCTTCCTGGAGGCAGCGGGGCCGAGGGACGCCCGGCTGCAGCCTCCTGGTCAGTTTCCAGCGCCGACTGGCTTCCTGGCAAGGCCCATTGAAATTCCTCTCGCAAGGCTGCAAACCGCAGTGTGAAACGGCTTATTAAAATCTAATTAGCCAAATGGATAAATAATCACACACAAGCTTAACTCTTTCCTGCCATCTCGGGGCTGCTCCTGGAGGCGGCGGGTGGGCCAGCCCCTGACCTAGTTGGAGAGGCCATCCTGCCAGACCTGGCGGCCACCAAGCTGGCAGTGATGCCCAGACATGGTCATTTTCTCTGAAATGGCGTCAGCGTGAGCCCAGCCCCGGCGTGAGACCAACCTTGACCTGCTGTGCTGTCCTCCTGGCCTGGATTTGGTTAGAGGAAAGGCCCGCACAGACTGCCAGCCCGTTTCTCCCTCTGCAGGGCCTGCCATCGGGGGTGTGTGTGCTGACCTGAGTGTGATTGCAGCTAAGGAAACACAGGTGTGAAGACCTGGCTTCACCTTCTAGGAGCCCCTGAGCTGATGGAGGAGACAGGCAGGTAAGTAATTAAGACATGGGAAGAATTGAAAAGGCATCCTCTGCCCATAAAGGACGAGAGTTGAGACTTCCAGGGCATCAGAGCATGCCCACTCTTAAGAGAGCGTGCCTTCATAGGGTTTTGAGGGATGAATAGGAGTTTGTCAGTTGCGGCATAAAGACATTCAAGAACATGAGGCAGAGGGCAGGGGCTCAGGGGTAACACCCACACTCTGTGCATTTGCGCGAAACTAGGAGCAGCTCACACTGAGGGAGACTGAGGTGCAGCAGTCGGGGGCAGACCCCGAGCTGGAGAAGCATGGAGGCCAGACTCCAGAAAGCCTCTCAGGCCATGGAAGGAGCCAAGCCTCTCTTCTGGGTGCCGGAGCCACTGGGGCAGGGCACGTGGAAGGTGGTACACCCAGAGAGGAGGCAGCAGAGCCTCGGCGACAAGAGCCCACGTGTAGGCCGTGCGGTGCGGACAGGACGGGGAGGGGGACCCGTGTGCCCCTGCGCTGTGGCGGGGCAGGCCGACCGGGGCCCTGGGCAGCAGGGGCATTTCTCTGCGGGTGGGCGTGGGGCACTGAGAGCCCAGAGGAGGCAGGTGGCCGTGGGGCATTGCAGGCAGACGGGGGCTCCCCACGCTGAGGAGGCAGGTGAAAGCAGGAGCTTTTCTGTGACAGGGACGCAGTGGGATCGGGGGGCCACCAGGCAGGAGCAGCGTGCTCTGTGGGCTTCCACAGGCCCCAGCCTGGTTTCCTGTGCGGCCTCCTCCCTGCTGGGACTGTGCCTCATGCCGCCCCCTGCAGCGGGGAGAGTGCGGCCCCCAGCACTGGCTGCAGAAAAGGTTTCACCCGAAACCTTGACTTGGCAGGAGTCCCACTGGGCCTCCAGGGCTCAGGTGAGGTGTGCACATGCGTGTGAGATCTGCCGGGCACACGCATGCACAGGGCACACCGGACGGACCCCACACAGTTAGAAGGGCAGCAGGTGCCCTTCCCATGGGGACACCCCCACCTGTGCCCCTGAGGACTAACCCGGGCCCCTTCCCGATGCTCCCTCGCAGGAAACCAGAGGCTGGCAGGAAGGCCTCGCTGGTGCCGGCTGTCCCTGCCGGACACTGGGCTGACCAGGCGCACGGAGCCCTGCTGCTACACCTGCTGACCTGTGGCCTGACCACACGGGACCTCTGATCCCTGGCAGCGGTGGTCACCAAACGATGGTCACGTGGTAACATATCAGATGACAGGACTCTGCAGCACTCAGGCCAAGACATGTCCCACATACGTGGACACAAGGCACTGCCGGCCGGCGTGCTTGGGGGTAAGTTCTAGGCCCTGGCCGATGGCCGTCTGTGACAGCCCCCAGCGATGGCACCTTTTCTCCCGTGGGTTGTTCCTCCATCGCCCGCCCACAGGGAAGGGAAGGCGCGTCTGAAGTCCCCGGGCACGGGGGCGTGTCTTGTTATTCCATCTGTGTCCACCCCCACCTCTGCCTGTGCAGGCTCCACCGGCTTCTGGGTCAACCCAAAGGTCAGGCCCCAAGAGGCTTCACGCCCTCCACGCAGAGGAGCCCCCGGGAGCGAGGGGAGAGCGTCCCGGGTCACACCCGGGCCCGAGACCCGCAGACCAGGCTGCTCCCTGCCCCACAACTGTGGGGTGGGGCTCCTCCAGGTGACTTCCCTGTCCGGGGGACGGTGACCCCAGCCATCAAGCTGTGGAGGGTGGTGCCAAGGCCGTTAGAAACCTGAGCAGGTCAACGCCCCAGACACGTGGCGGAGATGACAGAGAGGAGCGAGGAGGCCTGATGGGGAGAAAGGGAGAAGCGGGTGTTCTCTGCAGCGCCGCTCACAATGGACAAGACGTGGACGCCACCATCGCCTCCACTGCTGGGGTGACAAAGAGACAGCGGTCGCACACACATGCACAGCTTGTTCCTCACACTTAGAGGAAGGAAATCCCGCTGTTGGCGGCAGCAGGGGTGCCCCCTCCGCCCGTCGGCGCCGCGGGCACAAGGGCGAGGAGCCACACAGAAGGTGCGCCGCGCGCCGCAGACGGCCTGCTGTCGTGCTCCAGCCTCTGCAGGGCCAGAGACAGGGCGCAGCTCAGGGGCAGGCCAGGCCCACGCGACCGACCGCGGGAGAGCAGAGGGAGGTGTGGCTGAGCGGCCCCAGGGAGGGCTCGTTCAGGAGGGACCCGGACAGGGTTGGACGGGACAGGGCGGGACAGGGCGGGACGGGACGGGGCGGGACGGGGTGGGACGGGACAGGGTGGGGCGGTCAGGGCGGGTCAGGGTGGAGCCTCCCCAGTGGGTGGGAGGAGGCCCCCTGAGGGTCCCTGGCCTTGGTCCTGTGCGCTGTGTGGCTCATGGCCGTCAGCTATGCCCCTTAATGAGTTGGTGATTGGCTCCTAAAGGTCTTTATAGACTAGAGTCTCTGCACTCAGACGTCATACACTGTTGTAAAGGTCACTATTTTTCAATAATTAGGTGCCACTTGACGACAGGGAATAACCGGAAGCTGTGCTTGGAGAGCCACACCTGAGGCCCCTGAGCATCACCCTTGCTCCAGCCTGGTCCCCAGGAGGCGGGGGGCAGCACCAGGGCCCCTGAGCCGGGGCCAGGAGATGCCGGGACGTCCCGGGAGAGGTCTCCCCAGCGCGCTCCTCCTGCAGGTGAGGGAGCTCACCTCTGTGCACAGGTGGCCACGCTGTCCCAGGAGCCGGGCCTCCTCCCACTCTGCCCGCCGTGTGATCTTTCCCAGGGGACAAGGGGACAGTGCCAGGGCACACAGCCACCCAACACGGCTCAGCTGGCAGCAGCCAGTGTCTGGTGGGGACGGAGGACGCCAGTCACAGGCTGATTCCAGCTCCGCCGACCCAGCTGGCGGGGCCCTGCAGAATCAGGCCTTCGTCACAGTTCGCTTGCCATTCAGTGTTCAAAACACACTTGGTCCAAAACTCAAAAGCCAGGAGTGTCCGCAATGACCAGCGATCCTCCTGTCTACCGCCCGGCCCCCAGGACCCGGCCCCCAGTGCTGCATCTCTGCTGCCGCCGCTGGCAGGCAGGCTGACCCCTCCCGCAGCTCCAGAAGACAGCTGTCCAGAGGCCAGCCGTTCAAGGCGAAGTCCCCTGTGCAGACCCTTCGGAGCGTCACACGCGGGCAGGCATGTGGGGCAGGCTCAGCTCGGGTGCTGAGACCCACAGACGCGTGTGCCCACGACGCAGCCCGAAGCTGACGCTGCCGGCGGCTGGAGGGCAGCCGGGCCGGTGTGGACGCCTCTGCTCTGCCACACCGTTGTGTCGCCTCAGAGGACCTGCGGCCTCTCCAAGGCAGTGGCCACGCGGGAACCCTGGAAGGCCGGGGTCGGGGCAGGCCCCTGCCCTGAGCGACTCTGGAATTCGCTCTGCAGACTGCGAGGCTCACAGCCACCAGCTCTGCTATGTACGTGCCCCTGAATCTGCCATCTGTCCCCCGAGAACAGGCCCGGAACCCCAGCTGCAGAGTCACGTCCGCCCGAGGAAAGGAGTCCGTGCAGAGTCAGGAAAGAACCACTTTCCTGTCCTCCAGCCTCAGTCCTGAGGGTGGATCCAGCCGGCAGCGGGTGGAGGGCAGGCCGGATTGATAATGAAACAGCACCCAGGGAAGGCAGCTAAGGCCTCTGTTGGTGAGGCTGGCCGGTGAGGCCCAGGCGCTGCCCTGACCAGCGGCTGCAGTGGACACAGCAGAGAGAACCCAATCACAGAGGCAGCTGTGTGTTTGGAGTTCACAGTCCCACCGGCAGCTCTTTCCAGAGGTGAGGCCCTGAGACCCAGCAGACATGCCAGCAGTCAGGAGCCCCATCGCACCTGGGCTCCCCGTCCCCGGCGGCAGGTCCGTGGAGGGGCCAGGCCCCCAGAGGTCGGCTTCCAGCCTGCGTGAGGACGTGCCCACTGCCCCACCGACACCACTGGGCCGCCGTGAGACCTGAATGGAAGGACTTGGGTGGTGCACGACGGGGACACAGCAGATGTGAGTGGGTGTCGGGAGATGGCACAAACCCGTCTCTGGACACCGGTGCGACTCAGCGTGGTCAGACCCCGGGCTAAGCTGGTCGCATCCTCTGCCCCTTCCACCCCGGGAGCCTGCAACACCCACAGTGCCAAGCTCTGGGCCCCAGGGCGGCACCAGGTGGAGTATGGGCCTGACTTCTGGGTGTGCCCTGGAAGAGGGGTATGCCTGTTCCCACGCTGGAGACGGCTGCAGCAAGGCCCCTGAGCTGAGGACAGGCCCAGCTGGTCTCGGCCACGGCTGCCACGGGCTTATCCCTCGGGCTGCGGGGGTGGAGCCGTTCTTCACAGGGTCCAAGCATCTGCAGGGTCCCCAGGCTGGCAGACACCCAGCCACGCCCTGCAAGTGCGGTCCACTGCCGAGTGACCGCCTCACCTCACCCGTGCGTGCCAGGCTGGGCACAGGGCTGGACACGCACAGACTCCGCTCATTCTCCAGTCTTGTTCCATGGCCCTGCAGCTGCAGGGGACAGGCGGAGGGACCCCGGACACAGCCTCTAACCCACCTGCATGTAACTGCGGTGTAGACACTTGTCCCTCATCAGCACAGCCGTCTCTCATGAGTCATTCTGCCGAGAGACTGGATGGCCGCTAGCACCTCACATTTCCACGGGATTCTGTGACTCTGCAGACGCCGGGTCTGGTTCTCCCACGTGGACCTCACCTCGGCTTGCCGCCAACTGGCTCGCGCTGCACTGCCCGCCAGTGAACTCAGGCTCTGGGGACAGGCCCCCTGACTGCTCTGTGCTTCACGAATAGACGGAGGCAGCTGCCCCTTGAACTCTGAGTTTGTCCGGAGGAAACCAGAGGATTGCATGTTACCAGGACCCGCCACGGCGCCCTGACCGGACGCTTCGTGTTACCAGGAGCAGCGGTCACAGGACTGCTCTCTCATTCAGTGTCTCCTAGAAGGTCAGGCCCAGGGGAAGGACACGAGATGAATCAGACATCGATCCTCCAGAGGAAGATCACTCAGGAAATTAGAGAACAAGATAAATATGAGAATTCCACACCGTCCATGGGCTCAAAAGACAAGGCGCTGCAGGCGCGGCGGGCAGAGATCGATGCTGCTCCGGGCTGGGGCGGCGTCCTGGGGGTTATGGAATGTGGGTTCAGGCCGAAAAGGATCGCGAGCATGTGGCTACTGAAGGCTGGCTCTGGCAACTCTACCCTCTTTGATGCAGCATTTGTGGTCGGTGATGATGCCTGGGACTGCCCGCAGGCGCTGACCTTCAGAGGAAGGTCGCCCGGCCCCCGGAACCGCGCTGGGAAGGGCTGGGCAGGCCGGCAAAGGAGAAGACTGGAGGCCGTCCTTGGAGATGAGCCGCAACCGGAACCAGGGAGTGGGGACTCTGCCAGCATTAGCCACCGCTGCTGCGGACCACTCTGCTCCCCTCCCAGGGGCGGGGCTGTGAATGGGCCCGAGGCCCAGGTGGGGGCTGTGTGTTTTCTCCACGCTCACCCGAAAATTATGACAAGGCAGTTCAGGGCTCAGGACCCTGCGTACACGTGTGCGGGGAAGAGAGAACGGAGACAAGGACCCTGCCCCGTGCCCCCCACACAGACTTGTGCAGCTGAGGGTGTGAGGGGAGGAGCTGCTGGCAGGAAGGAGGCCTTAGACGCCGCTTCCCGCAGCCACTGGCAGACGGCCGCCCGCTCTGCTGGGCCCTCAGCCGCCCGGACGGGCAGCCCAGGACCCAGGACCCAGGACCCAGACGGGACGGTGAGGACGGGGCGGTGTCAGCACCGTGGACAGCACCCGCCCTCCGCTGGACGCTGAGGCTTCCCCTCCTGAAGGTCCAGGAACCCAGGTTCCCAGGGGCTGACCCAGAGCCTGTGGGAGCCGGGGCCAGTGGGGAGGTCATGGCTCGTCACCGAATCTTAATGAGAGGTCATCTGGGGAGGCTGGTTAGACTCTGCTCGCCCAGCCGCGCCCGCACGGCCGGGGCCTGCGCTCTCGTTGATAAACACCAGCCACCACCAGCCCCGCTCTCTTCACGGTGTCTCCCGGGCCCCGGGGCAGGCACCCTGCCGGGTCACCGTGGGGAGCCCGGCTGCAACCGGGTGGGAATCGGAAGCCCCCAAGCCCACCGCCCACCCGTGCGGCTCAGCGCATGACAGGACACATGGACGGCGGCTCCCCGCTGTCCCTCCCCCAGGCCTGAGGCCGAGCTGATGCCCAGTCACAGCCCAGGCTGTGGGCTCGTCCAGGGGCAGGGTGTCCTCTCCAGGGACAGGCGCTGTTCCCGGTCAGTCTGCAGGCGCTGTGGCTCCCTCCCTGCGGGGCAGGGGGCTCCCGGAGGACAGGTTCACCTTCCCGGCTTCTCCACCCGAGCAGGGGCGTGCACGGTGGCGGCTCTGACTCCCACACCCCCGGCAGACTGGGGGATCAGAGTGGGGAGCCCTCTGTTCCACCTGTACTGGAGAGGCTGTGTCACCCTACTGACCAGCAGGGCAGGGAGCCGTGTCCCCCCATCTAACCAACAGCCAGGGCCATGTCTCCTCTATCTGACCAGCAGATGAGGAGCGGCCCCCGTCAGACTGGACCGGGCCCTGAGGACCTGTCTGCACTCAAGCGCCCACCCCGCTGAGCGCCGCCTCTTTGAGAGAAGACACGGCTCACGAGGTGCCTGGAAGCAAGTCACTTGTTCTGGTCTCGGGGCAGCGACAGTGCGTCCATCTCTCCCCAGGAGGGCTCTGAAAAGGGACGGATGTTGGTCCCCGCAGGGGAGGACTCTCCTTGGAAGGTCTGGCGCACGCCTGGGGGGGCCCAGCCTGCTCCCCTCGGCGCCGCCGCGGCCGACCCAGAGCAAAGCCCTCACCCAAACCTCTCGGAGGCGAAGGCGCCCAGAACACCCTCTGGACACAGGGGTGACCCCACTTTACCTGCAACCTAGAGCAGTGCCTTCACCTCCTGCGGCAGCCAGGGCGCCCATCAGAGCGGGGCCGGCGGGGCGCAGGGGCTCCCCGTTCTGCCCGCAGCCCCTGGAGCGGGGCCCGTGGGGGAGCGCCGACTGCACCCCGGCCGCACTGACCGCGCCTTCCCAGACACCCACGGGGCCTGCAGCAGGCGGGGAGCACGGTGGGAGGCGGGGGCCTCGGGAGGATTCAAGCCGGTGCCGGCGCTGCTGCAGCCCAGGGCCAGCCGGGGAGGGGGCGTGGGCAGGGCCAGGGGCTTGCGGTTCGACCCCACCCGCCGCCTTCTAAGGGTCAGAGGTCAGCACTCAGGAGTGGCCTCACGTGGGCTTGTGGGGAGGACCGCCCCCGGCTGAGCGGCCCCATCCCCGCTGGCCCTGTCCCGGCCACATGGCCCTCGCTGAACCTGGCCACCTCCAGGCCACCTCCAGGCCACTTCCAGGCCACTGCGCATGCCTTTCCTGCTGCTTCAGTGGCCCCTGCCTGCCCCGCAGGTGCCTATTCTCTCCACCCGCCCGCTGAGCTGTCCCTCTCTGAGGGCCCTTCCTGGCCACCCGCCTGCTGGGCCTCTGTCCCCTGACGCCCGCTGTAGACAGCTGCCCTGATGGCCGAGGCCAGCCCCACAGCACAGGCCCCACGAACCTGGGGACGGATCGGCCGCTCAGGCCCCGGCCCAGAGTCACCGAGCTGACCTGTCAGTGACACCGCAGCAACAGGGCCGGGAGGTCACGTGGGGATTCGGGGACCAGCCCATGTGCCCCACCTGCCGCTCTGCTGTCTCCAGGGCCGCACAAGCCCAGCTGCCCGAGGGGACAGCCTGGCCAGCCCGCATGGCCCTCCTCCCAGCCCTGCATCCAGGACAGACCCGAGGACAGAGGCGGCGGGAAGTGCCGTGGACCAGGGTGAGGACACAGCACTTTGAGGGGCGGCACAGGGGACTCTGTGGCTGAAAGAGACGGGGCAGCAGGGTCCTCCTCGGTGCATCAGACAGGTGTCCATGGCCAGGGGACTCAGTATGTCATGCTTTTTCGCACGAGTGCCCGTGGGACCAGTTCCAGGAGCCAAGTGAGGTCGAGAGGGTGCCCCCAGCCCCTGCAAGGGCTGCGGAGCCGCACGGAGCCTGGCCGCCTTCCCCGCTATCCAAGTGCCCGTGGGCTCTGCAGCCAGATGGTGCCTGCAGAGACGGTCGCCCGCTCGGCGACCCCAGCTTCAGGAAGGAGAGTGTCACCTCCGGCTGAGCAGGCGGATGAGGGAAAGGCTGGTCATCTGTTTCTAATTAAAATGGAAACAGCTCCGTGGCGTGACGCTGCTTCATGACACCCAGACGGCACGCGAGCCCAGCCCACGGCTCCCCCGGCCCAGCGTCCACTCCTCGTCCTTCAGGGAGGTGTCCCCCGAGGGCCTGTTAGGCCCAAGCTTTAGCCCCAAGTTGGAGTGCGAGGTGAGCAGGGGCTCAGAGCCCAGCTCCGCCGGTCGGAGGTGCCCTGCAGGAAGATTTCCCCACGGGGCTGGGAGGGTGGGGCCCAGCTGCCCATGTCCTGCGTCAGGACCCCGGTGCCCCTCCAGGTCTCCGGGGCCATCGTCGGCCCCAACAGACGAGTCCTGTGCCTGAGCCAAGCTGCTCTGACCACTATGGGGCGGCGGGTCTCAGCTGCATGTCCTCTTGCCGGCAGGGACCTGGGGTCCCGGTGGATTTTACTGTCTCGCCCGCGCGTCCTCTCAGCCCCCGCTGCCCAGGTGAGCAGTGCATCTCCGTGTCGCCGTGAGGGGCTCCAGCAGACGCAGGGTCAGGCAGCCACACAGCCATGGTGGGGGGCTCGAACCCTGCCCACTGACCCCTGCGCTGGGCCCCTCCGATTCGGAGGCTGCAGACGTCGTTCCCTCCAGCTGCCAAGGCAGTGTCCCCGGAATAGCTCAGGGAAATGACGGGACAGGGCAGAGGTGGGAGGGGAGCAGGGAGGACACTCACAGGCTGTGGAGGGCCTGTCACCCAGGATGCCACCCTGCTCCCCAGCCGGGCGTGGCCATGATGATGGGGGCTCCTGGGGACAGTGCCTCATGGTTCCTGTCCCCGTGGTTGGTACGCCGTCTGGAAAATGCCCACAATCTCTGACAACGGAAGGAGGGACAGAGGGCCCTGAGCTGATGCCTGGACAGGGAGGCAGTGGAGCAGAGAAGACCCAGGGGGCAGAGACGTCACCCGAGGTGGCACACAGGCGTTGGGACTTAGAGGCCCTGGCAAGCTCCCTGCGCCTGTCCAGAGTCACTGCCGGGAGTGGGAGCAAGGCAGGGGCCGCGGGCGGGCTCGGCTCTGGAGGCGGGAGGGCCTCTGCGAGCTCCGGGGCACGAGCCAGAGGGAGCGTCACACTATACACAAGGGACCACCGGCTCCTCGAGGGACCGCCGGCTCCTCGAGGGACCGCCGGCTCCTGAGGGCTGACGTCACACGGCCCACGGGGCACACGGGGCCTCTCGGCGTCAGTCACTCTGCGCAGTCAGAAGGCACGAGCTGCCCTCCCACCCGACGCTGGGGCCTGGGTGCCCATCAGCAACGGCCAGGAGGCGCGTGGGCCCCGAGGACAGGGGTCCGGTGTCTCCTCTCCGAGTGTGAAGGACGGCAGATTCGATTAGGCGGTCCTGCCACCCACTCCGAATTGATTTGGATATAAATAGCACCTGCTCATGCGGCTCCCCTCCTCCCAGGCCACGCTGGAGGACGAGAAATGGCGGCCGCTTGTGACCGACACCGCGGCACGGGAGGGCCTTCTCGGTGCCGGCCCCCGTCATCTCGCCACCTGTCTGCTGCTGGCCTGCGCCGCCCCTGCTCCGTCTCCTCTGTCTCCTCTCTCATCCCTCCCGCCAGCACCCGTCTGTCAGTCTCTCTCTCTCCTCTTATCCTCCATCCTGTCAGTCTCATTGCTCACCCACCTGCCTGTCACCTTTTAGCTGTTTGTCCCTGTCTTTGCGTATCTGTCTGTCTCTGTCTGTCTGTCACCCGGGCTGCCTCGTCTCCAGTCCCGCTCTGGGCTCTTCCTGGGTAACCCACGGGGAGGGAGTTAACCTCACCACCTCCAAGGGCTTCGGACCCATCGATTTGGGCCCATTGATTTGGTCTCCAGTTCCGCCTCAGATCCGGTACCGGACTCGGGTTTGCTCGCACAAAGCCGCTTGAAGGATTAATCTGTAGCGGGACCTGAGCACGAAGAGAGCATGGCCTTCTGCCGTGGGAGCAGAGAGACCCTGGAGGCAGTGTTCCCAGCACCGGAGATGGCGGCCGTCTCCGAAGGGGGCGGCCAACTGCTCCGCTCCCCCCACCCCGCCTCCCCCACGGGCCGCAGCCGGAGCCGGGCACTCAGTCTTGCCCCAAAACCACGACTCTCTCCGCCTCGGGCTGCGAATCCCAGGCGAGAGGGCGTCAGGTCACAGACAGCAGCTCCTAGACCCTCAGAGGCGAGAAAAGCAGAGTCGGGCAGGAAAGGAGTCAGGGGACCCGCCCCGGGGAGCCTCCCCAGACCCGCCCAGGCCAACAGAGGGGACGCCTGGGGGCTCCACTGGCCACTCTCACCACCGCTGGGTCAGGTCTGTCCTCTCTAACCTGTCCTTGATTTTGGTCCCTGGGTGGCGCTTGGCAGGGTTGGGGACACACGGTTGTCAGAGCTGGAGGCAGGGTGCCCCTGCATGTCATGGGGGCCAGGGGACTCCTGCTGACCACGGCCCAGGACGGCCCCACAGCACCCAGGACAGACCACAGCACCCAGCAAGACCACAGCAGAGATCGACCCAGCGGGCCACACGACCCCAGTGTCCCCACAGGGAGGAGGAGGCCTGCAGAGGGAGCCGTGTGGACCTGGAGCAGGAGGTTGGAGCGACAGGCGCAGGTGCCGGGACGCGACCACGGGGGACGGAGCGGGGCCCATGTCCCCTGCAGGCCCCGGAGTGGCTCTGCCAGCCCTGCCCTGGACTTGGCCGCATTGAGTGTGTGGACAGTGGTCAGCGCTGACCCAGCTGGAGACACGGTGTGCACACCGCACCCCTGCCTGGAGACGCCTCCTGGGGCTGGAGGCCGTCTGGGTTTGGTAGCCGCTCCTCTCCAGCCAGCACAGCCGCGGGCAGTGGCGGAGGCCGGCCCATGTCGGAATGCGTCCGTGACCGTCCTGCAGGCCCCCGCCCGCCTCCCGCCTCCCGCCTCCCTCCTCCCGCGAGCCGGCTCCACGGCAGGCTTCCGGGCGCCCAGGTGTCCTGGGAGGACAGCGAGCCTCCCGCCGCGAGCCCGCACGTCACTGCTCCCGTCAGCAGCTCCCCTCCCAGCCGGCTGCCTGCAGGGGACCCCACGTGGACCCCTGGGCCAGGCGCCTACAGTCCTGCCCCCGCAGCCCACGGCCGGAGAAGGGCTTGTCCCGGCTCCTCGCCCTTCTCGCCCCTTCTGGGGGGCTGCTCCCCCGCGCGGCTCATCGCCAAGCAGACCAGAGGCTCCACGCCGCCGTTACCTCCAGGGTCTTGGCCTTGGGCCCATCCGCGTTTGGGCTGCGGGGCTCGGTCCAGCTTGTCCTCTCTGTCCACTCTCTTGTCTCTCCACCTTCTCAAGGCCTCCGACAGGCAAACAGGCCTCATCCCAGCCCAGGCCCCCAGCACCCACCTGGGACCCCTCTCGGGGGTCACCTGACTCCTGAAATGCCCACTCGGCAGAGGTCGTCTACGGGTGCCCTGGGCATTGCCTTCCCCAGGTCCCTGGGCTCCGCTGGCCGTGCTGATGGACTCCTGACCTACGGCCCCGGGTTCCCTCATCACAGGGCCTCACGGGTCCTTCCTGCCCCCTCGCCACCCACATCCCTGATCCCTTACCCACCTGGGCGCCCATCTGTGCTCACTGCTGCACTGGGCACATGGCCAGAAGGTGACTGGTCCCCAAGCCCTAGACTGGAGCCCCGTGCTGGGCCCTCCCTGCAGCTGGTGTCCCTGCCCCGGAGCAGCGCTGAGACGTAGGACATCGCCGTGACCCCGCCGCTGAACTATGTCTGCAGGGTCCCGTCTCCGAAGATCCCTCTGCCCTTCCAACAAGGCCCTCCCGCCCACTGTCCCATCACGACCCCCGCGGCCGAGTCAGGCGCCCACAGGCAGGGAGAACACTGCCCTGTCTTCACGTGGCCTCTCTCCACGTCTGTCCCTCTTCCTGTAATGGACACGCGTGCTCCACCTGCTGCCGGGCAGTGGCGAGGGGTGAGCTGAGGCGGCTGGAAGGTCCGGGCCGATCCCAGCCTCTGCATTCGAGGAACCAACGATCCCACAGAGGACTGTCGCACACGCAGGGCCGCTGCGCTCGGTGCTGGGTGCAGGTGGGCAGCAGGGCCTCCGGCATCAGGCGCCAGCACCGACCCGCCCTGCCGTGTCCTGGACGAGTGTGATGCGCTGATATGACAGACGCCTGTGGGTTTTAATCCTGCATGGAAGCGATCAGGGCCTCCCTGCGGGAAGCGTTTCTCTTGTTTGCACTGGGTGGCATCTGATGCCTGCCAGCCCCACAGTGCAGGCGGTCGGCGCTGCCTCACGGCCACAGGTGAGCAGCCTGCTGGCCCCGGGAACGGATCACACGTAACCTGTGTGCACACGCATGTGAGCACACACACACGTGCACACACGCACCCCTGGAGGACGCCCAGGGCCGGATGCCGGCGCCATCTCAGGAGAGTCGAGCCTGAGGCCTGTGGACCTGGCTTAGCTGCCCGTCCCCTTGGCCGGGCCCGAGGCCGGCTCGGGATTTGGCTGCAGCCCGGTGAGGAGGCCGCAGGGCGGCGGCAGACAGGACAGGGCCGCAGATGCACCGGTGTCGTGTGACTAGAGGCCCGCAAGGGCCCAGCACGCCTGTCCTCACTGCTCGCACAGACACCTGCTTGCCCCGAAGAGGCCGGTACCCACAGCTGTGTGGGACCCGGTGAGGCTCTCAAGAGGCGGGCACAGGCGGTTAACAGGGCCCCGGCACAGCGGCACTGTCTCGTGGGACGTGGATGGGAGGACACAGACACGGGGGCCACACCAAGAGATGCTGAGCGCGAGCTGAGCAGTGGCCAGGCCCCACCAAACCCCGGACTGATGATGGGAGAGGAGGGCGAGGGTCCTCCGCGCGTGTCCCTGCTCCGACAGCGCGATGGCACCAGGGAGGCACTGCGTCAGTCCTCCATCTGACAACCGCGAGCCGCTCAGAGACCGGCACCCTATCCGTCTGCCTCGTCCTGCTTCCCCGTTAAAGGACATCAATGCATTCAGTGTGGCTGCAGCCTGTCCCCCGTTTGAGTGGCCGCGCCTCCCTGGCTTTCTGACCACGAGGTCCCTCTGCACGGCTGCAACTGCTGGTCCTCCCGGTGTCTCGGCGCCCGTCGTCTGTCTGCCGTGTGTGCTGCGTTTGTTCCCGACACTGCTCTTCGGCGGCTGGTCTGAGCCGACGCTCCCCGCCCGCGTGGCCCCGTCTCCTGGGTCTTCACCTGGACGACGGGTACGCGGGGAGGGGGCTTGGGAGCGAGCATCAGTCCTGACCAGGCAGGGGGTTGTCACCCGTCGCAGGGGGACCACGCTTCTCATGGTCACTGAGCAGCCGGGAGGGGCCTGACCGCTCCGCCTCCCCTCCTGACACGGCCGTGGCCCCGGGTCGGGGGACGGTGAGCAGCCCGCTGTATGAGGCAGGTGGAAGCCTTTCTGAACACAGCGGCATAAACGAATAAGTGGTTGGATCCTCTGCATCTGCCCTCCCCGAGCCGGGACGCTTCGGGCCGAGGCCCCACGCCGCCCAGGGTCCCCACCCACCCGGCACTCAGAGACCGGCGTCCCCACCGCAGCTGCCGGGAGCGGCTCTGCCAACAGTCGCCTCTTTACGGCTGCTTCACGGCGACCGTCACCAGACACCTATTGATCTTCAATCATACTTTTATCCAGTGTTTATTTTTTTCCTCTCTCCCCCCAGGACTGGGGACATCAATATAGCAGCTGCCATGGGTCATTACCAACCGCGTCTCCCTGCTGTTACGGCGAAATAAAGCCAGATAGCGAGTGACGGGCAGGAGCCGTCCTTCCGCCTGGCAGCTTATCTGGCGCCCGAGGGAACTGTCCGGAGGCGCGGTGCTGGCTGTCTTATCTGGGCCTGTCTCCGGCCACCAAGCAGCGCCTCGTCATGCCAACGGGACGCTGTCTCCCGCGGCGGCTGACCCGCCGCCGTGCCTTCCCCTGCCCTAGGCGCGGTCCCCCCAGCGATGACAGACGGACCCGGAGGCGGTGGGGACCCTGGGTGCCACAGAGACCAAGCCCAGCGGGGCCTCTTGAGGGCTGGGTGGGGCCTTCTAGAAGTTGCCAGGGACGCCCTGGCCAGATGTGCAGCCGGTGGTGTGCACGGGGTGGGGGGACAGCGGCGGCTCTTGCTGGTCAGAGCGACACGCGGTGGTGAAGGCCGGGGTGGCGGGAGGCTGGCCGGCAGGGCGGAGCGGGGGGACCACTGTGGGGACGCGTGCCGGCCGGGGCTGCCCAGCGCACCGCTGCAGCGTCCACACGGGAATTTCAAGTGCGCTCTGGAGCCTGACGGCCAAAGTCACGGTGGGCACGGGGTCCACTCCCTGGGGGCCAAGAGGAGGAGCCGCCCAGGCCCCCTCTGCCTCCCCGGCCACCAAACCTGCCGCTGCCTGTCCCCGCGGACAGGGCCTCTGACACAGGAAGGCACCAGCCTCAAGGACACCAGGCACACGCTCTTCCCCGCTCATTGCCACCAGCTCCATCAAACTTTAATTAACACGATTATGCCGCAGTCACGCGAATCGGACATTCGCGGGGTCCGGCCGGCCCACACCAGCTGGCGCCCTGCTCCCCATTCCGTCAGCGGGAGGCAGGCAGCCCCAGGGGCCGCGGGCAGCCGCCCAGAGACAGGCCTTTCTGAGGGCCTCCTTCCCTCTTCTCTGCCTCCCAGCACGCACGCACGTGCCTTAGTCACTTTCCTGACAGCGTGTCTTGAGTTTAAAAACGCATTTTGGATTTACCAGCTGTGTTCCTTTAAATCCCAAATATTTAGAGGCAGAATCAAGAAGGAATTTGGGCTGCAAGGTACTCAGTGCGGAGGTGAAAGCCAGCATCTGAAGGGAGGGTCGCCGAGCGCCCTGTGGAAAGGACGTGGCTATCTCCAGGAAGAGTCCACCCCTTCCCTCCACTGTGGTCCTCACTGAATGCACCACAAGGTCTTCACTTAAGCCATCCACCCGTCACTGATGCAGTCACCCTTCTGTCACTTTTCATCCGTCCTTACACCATGACCTCCTCACCACCCACCCACCCAGCCCTCTGTCCACCTACCCACCCTCATCTCTACTCATCTGAGCACCCATCCACCAGTGCATCCAGCCACCCATCCACACACCTACCCATCCATCCACTCATCTCGCCACACGCGCATCCACTGCCTGGATTTTCACCCTTCATCCCAGCATTCATCCATGGCTTCGCCTGCCCATCTTCTACCCCTCCAAGTATTTATCCATTCGTGTTCCATCACTCACCCACCACCCATTAGTTCATTCAGACTTCCCAAAGTCCATTACCACCATCACCCGTCCATGCCTCACCCACCCATCCATCCACCCATCCATCCATCACCCATTAAGTTACTATTTACCGAGATCAGATTAGATCCCAACATTATTTTAGGCACCAGGGATAAAAAGATTAATAAAATGACTCCTGAGCTCTGAGCATCTTTGTTGCCATTATTTACCAAATTAAATGCAAGCTTCTCCGCCTGACATTTACAGGTCTCCGGAGCCTGGCCCCGTCTTCCGTCTCATCCGCTTCTTACTACGTCGTGCTCTACTTCACACGTCAGACTCGGCCCCGATCGCGGGCGGCCCCTCTCAGAGTCCTGCCACGCTGCCTTCTACCTCCGACTCTTCCTCCGTCAAGGTTCTCCCCCACGTCAGCGCCCCTCCAGGAGGGCTCCCGACCCCCCATTAGGGGCCGCTGTCTCCGCGGAGCTCGGCGACGGCCCAGCTCTGTTGGGAGCGGCTGCTGCTGGTGAGCATTGGCCACCGGACGGCTGGAGTGAGGAGGCTGAGGGGCTGGGGTCTCCCGGCCTGTGGAGGGGACACCCCGATCAGTGCAGGTTGGACGGGAAAGGCCTTCTCACCGCAAACACCCTGCTGGCCCGGCCGCTCGGGACAGGCCAGGGCCCAGGGCAGGAGCAGGGGGGCCGCTGCACAGAGCTGGGCGTGGAGACGCCCCCTGCTGGCTGCCTTGGAGAAGGGACTGGGTGCGTGTAGCCCCCAACACACCAGGAAGTCAGAGCGGCTCTCGCCTCACCTGGCCGTGCGGATGGGAATCCGTCCCAGAGGCCTCTTCCTGCCCCTCAGCCCAGGGTAACCCAGCCCGAGCACCAGAGACCCGGGAGCCGCATGACGCCAAAGGTGGCGGGATCCCTAGGGGACTGGACGGGAGCAGAGGTGGCCCTCTACTCCCAGCTGGCTGGACTGGCCAGGGGAGACTGGGAGGAGGCGAGAGCACGAGCCCTTCCAGAAGGTGCCCGCCCGCTCTCATTCCACACCACTTAGTCGGCGCTTACGGAGCATCGTTTCTCGTCAGGCTGCACCAGAGTCTCTGCTCCGATCCACAGGGCACTCGGCCTGGGACCTGTCCTCTCAAGGGTCAGCGTGGCCCCCGACACTCAGAGTGCGAGGGTCCAACGGCCCTGCCCTTAAGCCTGTGCACCCCAGGTGCCGCCAGCCAGGACCAGGGCTGCAGGGCTGACGGCCAAGAGCAGTGACCGAGGGGCGCAGCTCAGACAGGCCCGCGTTTGGGGGAGACGCCCGAGTGCGGGGTGCCCTCTCAGAACTCTGGCCACACGGCCCGTGGTGACGCTCACGCCCCTCTCACCCGTCTGTATTTACTCCTTTGTCCGCCCCATGTCCACCCCAAAGACAGGGCCCCTCCCTCCCCAGGTCTGCACCCCCCATGCCCCTGTCCCAGGACACGGGGTCCGGCACCCCCTTTCTCTGCAGGCCACACAGTGAGGCTTTCCGGTTCTGCCATCCCGGCCCCGTCACACCAACTGTCCTGCTACTGCTGCGGAGCAGCCACGGTGACCGCAGCACCCCACGCTGTGTCCCCAAGTGCCCCCACAGGGCGGGGCTGCCCGCAGCCACACGCAGCAGCCAGGCTCCCTCCCGGCCTCGGGACGTGGCCGCACTGTCCTCTCAGCCTGTCGCCCACCAATCAAGCGGCTTCCGTGTGACCTGGTCCTTCTTCGGGGTGTCGTGCCTGCGCGGAGCTCTGCCTGAGGGCAGGCCGGTCAGCGCCCCCAGAGCGGGAGCAGGGCCCCGGCTGTCTGCCTGCCTGCTCCCCGGGGGCCCAGCCCTTCCCCTCGACACTGCAGTGTGGACATCACGGCCGCGCAAGGGATCGAGCCTCGTGTGCGGGACACTGGCAGCACCTGCTCCAGCCCAGCAGCTCCCCGGCCCGTCGGGAGGGGAAACGGGGCTGATGGCCCCACGGGGTCTGGAGCCGCCGCCTGCCTCCTGGGGGCCTGAGGTCACAGGAAGCCCTGGCACAGGCCCAGTGTGGCGGCTGTTGGGCACGTCTGGCTTCCGGCCCCCAGCTAACTCCTGCTCCGAGTCCGCCTGCCAGAGGAGCTGCAGGCTTGCTGCTGGGCATGCAGCGCAATTCTCACCGAGTCCATCAGCACCTGGGCTCCTCGGCGCCGCTCCCGGGGCGGCCCCGCCACGGAGACTGGCCCCCCCACCCTGAGCTGCAGGGACGCGCTCCACGCGCTTTGTCCTCGCTCACGGCGGGCAACGCCCAGCAGACGGGCGCAGAGGCCGGGGCGCTGCCAGGGCCGCGAGCCGCTGGGCGGGGCCGTCGGGCTCCGGAGGCCTGAGGCTGTGGCTCTCTCTGGTCACCACAGATAAAGACGTGCGTGGGGCTGGACGGCCAGGAGAGCAGCTCCCACTGATCCCTCGGGCTCGGGCTGTCCGGGGCGGGGACCACTGAAGGCCAGCTCGGACGTCCCTCGGGCCAACAAGAGGCCGTGTCTGGGGGACGGCTCCAGTGAGTGGGAGGGTGGGAGCTGGCAGGCGGCTCCCTAGACCCCGGCGCCCCGCACCCCTCTGCCCCCTCCCTTGCGGGCGCCCGTCCACCCTGTCCACCGCCCAGGTCAGTTCCATGCAGCTCACCACTGAAACGGGGGCCCGTCGGGCTGATGGCTGAGCCGAATGGCTGGCCGTTTGGACAGCGCCCAGCGTGCGGGCCTCACACAGATGGCGGCTCCGGTGTGATGCTACCTCCCTCGGCGACAGTAGCCTGGAGCCACCACTTGCTTCACCACCTTCAGTGCCCACATGGGTCCAGCACCACATGAGGACAGAGAATCAAAATGCCCAGCAAGTGGCCCCAGGTGGTGGTGAAGCTGCCAAGCTGGATAAAGGGACCCTCAGGGCAGCGACATGGACGGTGGGCAGTGCTCAGGGCCACTGCCGAGCGTCCCGCCCTGCCCCGCCCCCGTCGGACAGGGAGCAGGAGGGAAGCCTTACTCTTGGCCGCTGCAGCCCACTGGCCGAAGCTCCATGATGGTCAGCTGTTCCGGAAATGAACTCTGACCACGCGAGGCTGTGCAGTGGCCGTGGGCCTGGTTGGACCACAGGGAGTGACGACAGGGACAAAAGTCCATTTACCGCTGGCAATGACACCAAGACCACGTCCGCATCAGGGTGGCTCCGGGAACATGTCCCCTCTGACGGCAGGGCTGTGTGTCGCTGTCCATACCAAGGGCCCCGCTCACTGCGTCTGACCATGGGCTCACCCTCCCCTGCTGACACCCCCTGCCCAAGCGCCCTCAGGTCCAGCCTGCCGTCCAGCCTGCTGCTCCCTGCATCCAAGGGCCCACGATGGCCACACCCTGTGGCCCACGAGGTGGGCAGAGAGAACCGACCGTCCGCCAAGCTGCTGCCCCTCAGCCCCCCACACCCTGCTAGGGGGTTCCCGCCCGCCCGCCCCAATGCTCCGGGCACACAGTGGGCGCCCGACAAACTTCAGAAGGATGGCACCCGAGGAAACAGCCCAGAAAAGTATTTTACCCAAACGCACATGAAGATCAGATTTCCGCCTCCCAGGGTCCTGGCATCCTAAGGACTCCGCTCAGAGAGCATCCTGCCAGGGCTGGCACCTCGGACGCACAGCTGTGCTCACGAGTGTACACGTCAGGGCGTCACAGTGCGTGTGTGTGTGTGTCTGCTTGCGTGTGCACACGTGTGGGTGCAGAGAGAAGGGGCCAGGGACTGATTTGCATCTGAAATGAGAAGTTCCCTGCAGCGATGATCTGCGGGGTGACAGGCCAGGCTCCGGGCTGATGGCCGTCTTCCGTCTGAATGTCTACTGAGGTGTGAAATTAAGTCTCAGCGGCTGACTGCAGTGTGCCAGCTGCAGGGACAGGCGTGTGTCTCCCACCACCACCTCACACAGGCTGCTCCCTGAAGGCGGTCAGCTCCGTCGTGCTGACCATGTCTGACAGCGCAGGACCCAAGTTCCACGCACGGGCCTGCACTTAATGCATGTCTGACGCACGTGACCTCGGGGCGGGTATCTGACAGCCGGGAATGGAACGTGCCCCGCGCCTGAGGGGCTGGGATGTGGCTGCGAGCAAACGGAGAGGCACAGAGATGAGCAGACCCAGGGAGCGCAGGTGGTCCTGCCAGTGACAGCAGCAACCCATGAGCAGTGACCATATGATGCTGGGAGGGTGAGTCGGCAAAGCAGAAGGACCAGGGGTGGTGAGCTTGGGGACTCAGGGTTCCTCCCCATGCCATTTATGCCACCTTCCCTCCCTGACACAGAGATCACAAGCATTGAGGGTCATGCTGCAGGGGTGGCCATGTGTGAGGCCTGTCTCAGTGACAGTGACGTGCAGAGTGTGCTGATGGAGGTCAGAATTGTGGTGATGGTGCTGTGGGCCAGTGTGGGGGGCAGGACTATTCTCAGATGGCGGTCATGTGATGGTGGTGGTGGTGGTGATGATGGTGGTGGTGATGGTGGTGATGGTGGTG
>RJWH01003955.1:0-126472 GCA_004363575.1 Solenodon paradoxus
AATCTGTGACATATGCCCTGCTCAATTAGAGATGCTGTGGCCTGATGTTTTTAATTAAAATATCAAGGTAAGCTCTGCCTAACAGTCTTCCCCTCCAATTAACTTGCTTTATGTTCCAAAAATATTTCTAACTACATAAATCAGGAAAACTGATTATTCACCCTCTAGTATCATTTATGTTGTTGTACAGTTCAACACAGCTGAAATATATCCTGCTTGTATATCTTTATAACCAGTATTTGACTCTGGACCTAAGAAAGGAAACTACCTATTGCAGAT
Source organism: Solenodon paradoxus (assembly GCA_004363575.1). NCBI lineage: Eukaryota > Metazoa > Chordata > Mammalia > Eulipotyphla > Solenodontidae > Solenodon > Solenodon paradoxus. The sequence goes on from RJWH01003955.1 coordinate 280, forward strand.
TATAAATGTCATTTTCTGTGATATTAAAACTGCCTGTTAGGAACATAAAAGTGTATAACACCTAGACATTAGAAATGACTTACTCCTGCAGTTTAAATTACAGTAACTTAAGGCACAAATTAAAAATAGTTTCTTAATACTTAAAATATAGAAAAAGAAGAAATGCTTTTAATTTTTTAAAGTAACCTGATCATCCAAAAACTTTATGTTGCACTTTTCAAAAGAAGATCTGATTTTTTAAAAAGACGTATTAAACATTGCTGAGTGTTCATAATAATCATCTCTGAAACAAAAGGAAACTGAGCTCTTAAAGCTATTAGACACAGGGAAAATATTGTGAATAAACAAATCTCTCTTAGATCCAAACCTAAAATGTAATTTTTTTTAGCAATATACTAGAAAGAACTGAAGGCTCAAAACATTCTGTTAAATTTGATGAGCTCCCGGACATCAATGATTTGAATCCTGCTTCTAGCAATGACCCGAGGCTTCACATCTGCTAAGTCTGTGCTAATCTAAGAGAGCTTCTTACCTTACTGAGTCTGAAAAGCAGAATTTCCTTTTAACCTCTGTTTATTCTCAGCAGTTGCTTCCTATGGTATGATTACCTGGAGGTGTGCTTTCAGCCAATTGTGTGTCTTCTTGGGGAGTTGTCTATCTTAAAAAACATACAAAGAAAAAGAGTGGCTAATTATGGAGAGGGATCTTGTTAGCTGAGATTTGAGCTGGCTTTAGACAAAAACTGATGAAAATAGCATGTGAATTGTAGAGGAAGGGGTCATAATATTGGAAATAACACAATTGGATAAAAAAGATATATGAAAACAGGTAAATGATTCATGACCAAATTCTTGGAAACCAAAGCTACAAAAGATAATTATGTGGCTTTTTCTCATAAATCACAGTGGGTTTTCGTCAAATAGACTGCTGCAGCAGAGACACGATGGTGATAGCCATGGAAACATCATCTCTGGGACACTGGGTGCTGTCAGGGGCAGTTGGTTCCCTGCATGTAGACAGAAGTAGGCCAGCATTTTAACATGACCAGTCACGTCATGGCTCTCACTCTACCTCGTTCTAAATTAAATTTGGTGTCAGGTATGTTTTTCACTTGGGAAATTCAAAACATGATTAACAAAAGAATCTTTGGCTTTGACATGTTTTGGATTCTATGTGGAACGAATAAAAGACTCCTCAAGATTCAGACATTTGAATCAGTTCATCTACTTTATTTCTCAACCTCTTTATTATTTTTAAAACTGGATTTTATTTTAAGAAGTACTGTGCCTCTCTCAAGTTGTACGTGAATGCTAGCCACATAGGGATAAGGACATGATTTCAAATGTCTCATAAAACCTTCCCTCTTGAAAGATATTACTTTTGTAAATAGTATCATTCCTCTCTTATATTAGATACCTAAGAATCTGGAAAGTTTTTCCAAAAAATTTTCTTCAAACACAGCATCCAGCAAGGATGATTATGCTTATTATACTTCCAAGAGGCAGAAATGGAAATTGTTGAAACAGTTTGTCCAAATGATCTAACAAATTCACAACTGAGCTATAATTTAACCTGAATTGCTGTGGGCCTATCTTAATGATTTTTTAGTTATTACTCAAAGAAAAGGATATTGATTTTAAGGCAATCACAACTGAGTTAGAGTTCATATTTCTAATAATTTTCTCAGCAATACCTTTTCATTTCTCATCTGGAAGTAAAAGCATGGATAAATGTATTGAAATTGGCCAATTTGGTAGTACAGTCTCTCTGCTTTCACAAATTAAAAAAACAAAAACAAGATGGAGGCTTAGTCTGGAGTCAAAATAAGAAATATAAGATATGTTAATAGGGACACCCTGGTGGTCTAGCAGGTTAGTCCACCCACCAAGCACAGTCCACACACATCCCAGGGTCCCTGGGTTCAAGACCAGGGGCTGGAGTGAAGAACCAGGAGAAACAACTAAATAAAATAAATGAAAGTGATTCTTCCTCTTCTCTCTTCCTGCCTGCCTGCCTCTGCTCACCGTCATTCTGTCCGGCCCTTTCCTTTACAAACAACAACAAAAAAAGACATTAATAAAAGATGTTTCTTACACTTTTTATTTCTTGGAGAAGTATCAAGGTGAAGAAATCATAGTTATGATATTGAAACTGACATTTAAAGTAAAACAATACCTGCATCTTTGTCAAACAAACAAAAGTAATGAGGTTTATTTACTTGGTTAACTGAATTTGCAAACTATATTTCCAAATGGCTGTTGCCATCAGCTAGTTTCTTTGCTTGAGGTAGAGTGCTAATTTGCAGGCATATATTATTATAACAGTGAAAAATTATCCCATATTCATTTGCCGAAGGTAAAGAGGGAATATAATAAGTGATGCAAACAGCCTCCCTAAAATACATAAAAACGGCCAAAATTATGGTCACAGAGTTTCTTTTTTTGGGAGCTGATAAAAACAATTGAAAAAAGTACAAATTGAAAGTAAAACACCTTTCTGGGGGAACTGATAACAAGTACATGATAAGGCACACAAAAAATATCTTGTTCAAGAATCCTAATTGAACAACTAAATATCTATGAATTGAACATCAATGGCAAACATGTTTCAGTATGCATATCTTATTGTAAACAATCTATATCACTTTATTATTAATAATTAATAGATAAGAATCTTAGTGGAAGCAAAATAGCATGGAAATATACTGTACAGTTGTATGGTTTTTGTTGTTGTTTATTGAATTGTTTTCACATTTGTTGCATTATTTTATTCTCAATTTTTCAATAATGAATTACCCTATAATTTACACATATGCACAAGTAAAAATGTCTTTTAATTCAAGAAAAATCAACCAAATAGCTACAGACTTTTCTAACAGTTTTTTTTTATTCTAAGTTGATTTTCAAATATTGGTTGTTTTTCTAATTCCTGTGTCACTGTCTCTGCTTTCCCTTCTTTATTCTCCAGGATACTGATAGCTCAGGAAAAATCTTTATCCTCATGATCAAGATTCTTGTATTTTTTTCTTTCCTTCTGTTGTATAGGACCACTTAAAGTCTTCCTTTGTAACAATGGCATAGTCTTTTTTGTATTATAACACTGAGCATCTTGTTTTGTCACAAGATGCATTGTACACCTCAGACTATTTTCCTTATCTTCCTAATTTGTATTTTTCATTCAGAGCATAACATGGAGCAGGCAAAATAATTGAGTTGAGAATAAATTGTTCCACTGTTTAATAAAGGCTGTACTTATTTGTTCTGATTTCTTTTAAGAAACCAGAAATGCTGTATTCCATACGTTCATGTTTTTATTACAACTGCTCCTTGTTTGAAAAAGGTGAACATGCATAACAGCATGTACTTAATGACTATTGTTAGCATAGTGATGTTCTTAAGATGCAATCTGCTGAAATGTCATTCAAATGAGTCACCAGTCTACATGAAACCAGAGACTTACCAAGATGATAACTTGTCTTATTTTTATGCTTCTTCATTTAACTTTTTATTCACCCAAACTAAAGTCTTGTTCAGTTTTGAGTTTTTACTAAGATACTGATATCAATTACTTCTTCAAAATTAGTGGTTTCATAATGAAATATCTGTGTTATCCATTGGCATGTATGATTCTACAAGCTGTAAGAATGTCAAATGTCATCAATAGTCTAATGCTTGTTGTGCAAGATTTGTGCATTCTCTATTTATATATTTAGCTGTACTCAGATTATCTACTGCTTTATCCTAGAATCCGTCTTGTATGGGAATTATCCAGTTGTTGATTTCCAAAGAAATAACTCATGACAAATGGTTGACTTGTGTCTCCTAGAAACTTTTACTTTCACCACTGCCATTTGCTCCCCTTGCCTATGTCATTGTGATTGCCATGACTGATATGAGGACCTGGGTAATAAATGAATGAAATACTCACATTACCATTTGTGCTTGTTTTATCTTTTTAAATTGGACTTGGTGAATGAATTGCCAAAACATTTGTGGATTACTAGATCCAGTAAGCTATTTGTTGACTGTTTCATGCTTAATTTTCTTCACAAGTTGTGGGAATGTTCTATCAGGGTGGACTTTAAGAGATAATAATAGTATAAGGGTAGTCTTTGCAGTACTATAAACTTTCCTTTTGTCTTGACATGTTACAGTCACAGATGATACTTAAACTTAATCTAGGGCTGTTTCCATCTAGTTCAGAATGAAAAAATGGCGTTCATGGGAAATCTTTTGACTGTTTCCACCTGCTACAGGATATTGGCAGATTGGAGCAAACATTGGAAGGTACCCCATGGCATCTAAGTGGACAATATCACATGTGTTTGTCATCCTATTGTCAAGGACATTTGAAGGTCAACCTTTGAAGAGTGTGCTTTGTGAACATAAAAATAGCCATGTAGTTGTGTTGAAGGAGACAAATACTTTACCAAAAGGAAGCTCTTCTAATCATATAACTATAAATAGGAGAGAAAGTCTAAGACGACAGTTCTTTTTGTGTCTGCTTTTTCAATGTGCTGAATGTTTCACCCACCACTAGATACCGTCTACTCAGGGAGCCTCATCTTAGAAATACCCAGTATCACAACAATGCTGTGAACACTGGTCAGCAAACCTACCCTACAGGTGACACAGGGAATAATGTAAAAAATGGAGGTGGTAAAACATGTTTACTCTCCATAAAAGATTGAAATATGTAGATTTCTTGATGGTGAGTAAACAGTGATGCACGATGACATGCAGTAGTCACATCATTTTACTGGGTGGTATTCCTGGAATTTCTTTCTTTCTTTAAAAAAAAAGGAATGGTGCAGGCAGGAATGAAGATGAGTAGGCAGCAGGCAGGCGGGCAGGAAGAGGAAGAAATGTTTTTTATTTTATTTCCATTTTCAGTCGTTTACACTGGTTCTTCCCCCCAGACCTGGGACTCAAACCCGAGGGTATGTATCTTGCATGCTTCGGAGGAGATTGACCCAACTGCAGCTCCACCAAGGTGTGCCTGGAATATTTTATATCCCAAAGCCTGGTAGGGACCTGCAGAAATCATACAACTAGCCTTTGTTTCTTTTTCCCCGGAAATGGGGAGATTAATAGTTGCTTCATTCTTGTGTCACAGGGTATTTTTGCATATTAAAATATTTTATAATTTAGGAAATGAACCCTACGGAGTGGTTATGATGTTGTCAGCATGAAGGCATTGGTAAAGGTTTTTAAACACCATTAAAGGACAGACAATTCTCTTTTTTAAAAAAACAGTTTATTTCTTTTGTTTTCATTGTTATTAGCACTTTAGGATATTGAAGTTGCACCTGGACAGACAGTTCTTAAGATCCATAACTACCTTCTTAACAGCCATAATATTAAATGGAAGAAAATGCTTTTTTATTTCTTGTTGACTTTTAGAAATTGATATGCAGTGACAATTGGCAGAACACACTCAAAAGAGTAGTCTGTGAGGATTAGTCTTAGTGTACACAGTAAATGGATCATTGAAAGAGTGGCTGGCTTGGGGTCAGAGGATTGGGTGGGTGATGCAAGTGCTGATATTAGAGATATGTGGCTAATACCTTATTCCTCCAGAAAAAGGAAACTGCACTGGGGTTTGATTCCTGAAGGGGTTGTATTTTAAAGTTATGTCATGCCTCATTTTAGAGTTCATTAAAAAAATAAAATAAAAAGCTTAAGCTTAAAATCGAGGAAGTCTGAGGAACCAAATCTCCATATGAATAAGTATTCAAACACATACAGAAACAAGGACTTAGGGTGACCAGCGTCCTCCCTCCCCCCTGGGGAGAGTTTTGAGTCCAGGGGAGGAGAGGTGGCCCAACTTCAGTTGGCCCAGGTGCAGCGGCTCTTCTACAGAGAAGGAACAATATCCAGTTATCCCTCATTGGTTTGGGTTGCCCCGTGGTGACTGCCAGTCGTCTGTAGGCTTTTTTGTCTATTCTTTGTGGACAACTAGACTCAGCTTGAGCCAACTAGAATCAGCAGCTAAAGCTGGAGACTACTTTTCTGCAGTGAGCATAATGTTTGATGTTTCTGGATATTTTTGCAACCCATAACCCCTACCCAGAGCTCCTGCTGCCTTACAAGCACTCCTCACATGAAAGAACAAGACTATAAAATGGTACCGTCCACACACTCTACTCCCATTTAGGAGGTAAGCAGGCAGTGTTTCCTGACAGCTGGCTGTCCATCTGGTGTTTGATGTGTGGCAGAAAAGCACAGTGGGGTAATAAGGGAGATGGATGTTTCTCCAGGTGACAACTTGGCGTTCCTGAGAGGGAGTCCCTGGGCGCCCTGCCCTTCTGCCATGCACGCTGCCTGCCCCGCAGCATCCTCCAGGGAGTGCTCCGCATTCTCCTGTGGAGCAGCTAAGCATTCTCTATGTGTCCACCTGGCTTTGCACTGAGTCTCAATTTCTTGATCACAACAAACATCTCAACCATTTTGTTATGATGTTATCAGCATGAAGACTTTGGTAATGTTTTTTAAACAACTTCCTTTTTTTAAGTTTTGATCCTGACCTGAAATTCTCCTTTATTTTTATTCATGAATGTTTTCTAGACTTGCAGTTTCAGAAAGCTAGGAGGAACATGTATACTAGGTACAAAACTATTAACTTAAAAACTGGATCGGGCCCAGGTCATTTTGAAAAGAAATGAGAATCTTCAGTTTGCTCTGTTTGCAGCACACACACACACACACACACACACACATACACACACACACACATACACACACACACACTCTCTCTCTCTCTCTCTCTGTCTCTCTCTCACCTGTCTATGCATCACTATTTTATTTATCTCTAGTTTAAGAATTGTTCAGACAGATATCTTCTGCAACAGCTAAAACATTTAAAATAATTGTACTTGGTGCCTACACTTGTACTTTTGTCAGATAATAAATGCTTTACGAGTCCGAAAAGCAAAGTATTCATTATTTCCTGTCAGAATTGTCTGAATTGCTTCATTAGAGATAACAATGACATTTAAAAAAATAATGTAAACGCAAAACTACAAAATTCAATCCCAAATATGCTTTAAAGCACAAAAAATATTAATTTATTTTTAGTCTTAGTGCATGATCTTATAATTGGCATCACTTAGGACTAGTCACAGAGAAGCACCCAAAGGCTGCCACTTGCAAATGACTCTGCTGAGCTGTGATTGTTAGGAAATCCTTCCCACAAGGGAAGAAATAAGCATCCCAGGGGAATAGCCTGGGCTTCCCACAGACTTACAGCAACTCAGGATGGATGAACGTTTTGCTACAAAAATGACACATCTTCTCTTTCCTTGTCTTCTTCTCTTTCCTTGTCTAGTGTTTTTCCCTCTGTTTCTATTCGTCTTCACATCCTTTGCCCTAGTAGTGAAAACGAGGTCATCATGATTAGACATGTCTAGACATCCAGTCTCAAGAGCCCTCTAGTTCATGAGATAACCAAACTCAGGCCCATTCTGGACCTCGTTCCTGCCTCCTACACGGAGCAATCCAGTGTTTCTGTCCTCCCCTGGAAGACAGAAGAAAGCAATGGATTGGATTTTCTTTTTGACTATAAGGTGTGGTTGTCCACATGTGGGATATCATGACAGTGAAGATCCTTGCTGTGACTAGCTATCAACACAGAAAAATAACTTATAAAATATATGGGTTCAAATAAGTAAATTAAGGAGTACTTCTTGGATGTTAGGATGTTGCTGTTGGTCTTCAAAATGTAAAAGAAAATCTCTGCTAAAGAGCACAGTTTCTGTTTTTTGATTCTAAAGGAAAGGAACAGGCAGTAATGAAAGTGAGCAGAGGCAGGCAGGCAGAAAGAGAGAGGAGGAAGAAGCACTTTATTTTATTTAGTTGTTCATCTTGGTTGTTCCCCCAGGACCCCAGTCTTGAACTGGGGCCCTTGGGACGCATATGGATTATGCCTGGTGGTGTACTAAATCGCTAGGCCACCAGGGTGTGTGGCGGTACAATTTTAGGAGACCAAATGTGGTATCTAATATTTTGGATTAAGTAGATTAAGAGGTAAAGCAAGAAGAAGCAAAACCACAAAGATTTCAAAAAATGTAACAATAAAATTTGCTCAACAAAAAGAAATTTTATAATCAATGTACACTAGCTTTGTAGTTTCTAAACTTAAAGCAAAATGAAAAAAAAGAAAAGAAAAGAAAATGAAAGCTCCAAAGAATTAGAAACCCTTTAATGAATGGGAAAAGAATGAATACTGAACTTGGTTTTAGATATATTTTTTATATAAAACAATGTTTTCATTTGACTTTTAAGTGTTGTTTCTTCCTGAGATGGTCATCGTACAGAAATTGTTGCACACACCTGAGCTCAAGAAAGAACAGAGTCAACAGCTGTTAGCGGAAGATCAAATGAAAGAAAGCATAACCAAAGTGACAAGACACATGTAGGACTGTCTTGTCATATTTCCCAGAAGCAAAGACATGCTACAAAGAATTAATAAGCTTTAGGTTGCACTGAATTTCAGCAATTTGGAGAATGGGGTTACTAAGAGATTTAGCTTTCTGGGGTAAAAGAGATCCCAACTGGACCCACTCTCAGAGTAAATCAGAGAGAAAAGCAATAGACATTCCACCACACTCTTTAAACATCAGGAACCCTATCCCTGCTGCGACAGTGCAGATTCGTGACTGGGCTCAGGTTCAGCCTGGGAGAGAAAAATAGAAACACAGGGACATCTGCCATGCTCTGTAGCTTGCCGTGATGTCTCTTCCCAGTTCTCTGCTCAGAAAACTCTTGTGGTCTGTATCTGCTGAAAAGTTCATTGATTTGTCCCACTTTCCAGTAAAAGTTAAGAGATAAAGAAGAAGAGATAAATTGAAAACAAAAAATAGTTCCCCAGAAAACAGCAGAAAAATTATCACCTTTTCCCAATTTTTTTCAAAGTTTTTGAATTCTGTCCTCAAATTGACTTACTGTTTTTGTTTTTAAAATTTTTTCAGAGTTCCCAGGTGGTTGTTTCTTGAATTTTGTCCAGAGTTCTTATTTGTCTTCATTGGAGAGGTAAAGTGACACACACAAAAACATGTGTGTAGTAATATATAGCATCTTTTTTCAAAAGCCAAATGTCATCTTAACTATTTTGAACCATAACCATAATGAATTGACATATTATGGCTTTTCCCTTCTATTATATATTTTCTATATGTTTTATAATGTTCTTTTCTCAACCCTTATATAAGCCTTCTGGTTTTTATTTTTTTAAGGAAGGGTGCAGGCAGGAAAGAAGGTGAGCAGGCAGGCAGGAAGAGAGAGGAAGAAGAAGCATTTTATTTTATTTGTATTTAATTGTTCACACTGCCTGTTTTCCCCGGACTCAAACCTAGGAGTATGTGGCTTGCTCCTTCTGAGGCGATTGACCTCACCACTGGCTCCAGCGGGGTGCGCCAATCCTGCTTCTGTTGGTTAACTGAGACTTCTGAAAAAACATGTAGTTTACAACCATTAGAAACTATTAAACTTCCTACCAGCTAAAATGCTTTTGGCAGCCGCAAGAAACAGAAATCACCACCTCGGTCAGTACCTTAAACAATAATGGAATATATTTTCTCACATAACAAACAGTCCACAGGCAGGTAGTTGCAGGGCTGACTCTGTACTCTGTCTCATCGCCTGACATCCTCTGCTTGATTTAGGTCTCAGGCTGACTTTCCTCATGGCAGCAGCAGTTCTAGACATCATTTCTAGACACAGCACCAACTAGAGGCTGTCGATAGTCATCGCTTTCTTTGAAATGTTATTTGATTTGATGATAAGTGACAGAAAACGTAAAAGGGCAGTGGTTAAGTGTGGCATCTTTTTTGTTCTTCTTTACATGGTCTCTATCCCAAGATTATCTATTGTCCAAAGTGGCTGTTTCATCTCCAGGTATCACGTCCACATTCCATATAGCAGAAGAAAGGAAAGGAGAGAACAAGAATAGGTAAACAGTTCATTTTCAAAATAAAAAAAAGATTCTTTGCAATTGCCACACTACACCATATCTTCTTGGTCAGCCTTATGGAGCCCAATGAGCTACAAGAATTCTTTGTTCTGGATGTCAGCGTGCCCACTTTCCATTAGCAGGGAGTACATAGAGCATGCATAGTGGGAACAGTAAGCAGTCACTGCCACGTTCTTACACGTCTTCCTTAGAAGTCACCAGCAGAGTTCCCTCTGTGTCTCATGGTCAGAAGTGCATTGCATACCATATATTTAGGCCAATCCTGGCAAAGGAATGATGTCATCATAATTAACTTACATTAACTAAGACTCATCTTCTAGACATTGGGCTAGGACTTCCCTCTCCTGAAGGACATAGCTGAATTTTAGGAAAGAGAAAGGGATGTAGTAAAAGCTGGGGCCCAGACTGGTTTAGGTAGGCAGGGTCTCCTACATACCCTTTATATAGTGTCCATATCCCTGATTTTATTTTAGGTATGATTGAAATGTTTATCTCTGATGGCTTCAACGACAGTCCCATCTGCGCACAACTGCCAAAATCTATAGTGAATTTATTGTGTACTTGTGTAGGGGGAAGAGAGTAGTTAAACAAAGAACGAAGTCCAATTCAGCTACTGTTAATGGCTGCTCCACTATGCATTATCCTACCTAAAGGCATATTTGAACAAAGCTCTGAATGTTGAAAGTATTTGTATCCAGAGGTGTGATTAGATAAGGTTCCCAGAGAAAAATAAGACCGTTCCTTACTAATGGGTGACTAAGAGGATCGCTGAGAAATAGGAAACAGAACCAGTGGAGCGTTCTAGAACTGACAGTGTTCTGGTTAGCTGCACACACTCTTTCCTTAGCACACACGAAGTTTGGGGGAGGAAGGAACCCAGCATATGAAAAAGGGTGTAAGACAGAGATGGAAGAAAGTGGCAGTGAATGAAAGCGAAGCAGCAAGAGTACGTGCCTGTGAGAAGGTGAGAAGAAGCAGAGTGCTTCGGTCACTGTTAGGTTGCTATGGTAATGAAGGAAAATCGGGCTGATGCTGGTTTTGTTTTGAGTGAGGAGCCAAATATATGCAAGTAAAATGACATATTAAGTCTTCGGCAAACCAAAGAGAAACTATTTCACCTAAAAATTCAAGAAGCCTTTTATAAGAACTACGCTCTTTTAAAATAATAATATCTAAGGAAGGTTCTGATGACTCATACAATAATTTTGAAGTTTTTGTGACTTAACAGTGAATGAAAACCTCTTAATTGTAAAATATATATTCACTAGAGGAAAAAATTTAAAGGCATAAAAGAACAAAGCAGTTGATAAAAGAAGGCACCAGTCTGTTAACTTCTTCTTAGGTGTAGCTCTTCAATCCTTTCATGTATATTTTTACCCATTGGGATTGAATTCTTATCTGTTGAATGTTTAGATTAATTCCAGTTTTTCACCGTGTCTTAGTCAATTTGGGCAGCTATAACAAATTACCATAAGATTAAGTAGTTTAAATAGTAGATATTTACCATTTCCCACTGTTCTGGAGCTTGGGAAGTCTAAGACCAATACATTCACAGATACAGTGTCTGGGGAGGGCTTTCTCCCTAATTTGCAGATGACCATCTTCTGGTTGTATCCTCACACCGTGGGGAGGAGTAAGAGAAGAGAAACTCTTCTTATAAAGACTCCACTCCCATTAGAGGAGGACCCTCTGCTCTCTGGCCTCACTGAACAGATTGTTGTTCCCTGAACTTTCCACATTCTCTCACTGCTCTTGGCCTCAGCTGAAAGGCTGCTCTTTGCCTAAAATGCTTTTTTTGTTTGTTTAAAGTAAAGGAACAGGCAAGAATGAAGGCAAGTAGGCAAGCAGACAGGAGGAGAGAGGAGAAAGAAATTTTTAAAAAATTTTTATTTAGTTATTCACACCAGTTGCTTCCCCCAGTACCTGGGACTCGAACTCAGAGGCATGTGTTTTGTGCTCCTTGACCTAATCGCTGCTCCATGATGATGCACCAAAATGCATTTTTCCCCCTGTCTTCATCACCACCTCCTGCTGGGCGTTAAGCTGGGGTTTAGGTGTTGCCTTACCAGGCTTCCTTCAGTGACAATTTCACCTGACCCCCCTGGTGAGATCCCTGAACGTGTTTGTGCTGTCAAAACAGATTTATTTGTCTTGCTTCCGCCTAACTTTGCAAGTTCTTTGAAGGCAGAGATTGAACTTCATTCAGATGTATACTTCATCGCCTGGTTTGGAGTCTGACACACAGTAGAAGCTTAGTAAGCATTTATTGAAGAATAAGTAACTGAATAAGAGATTCCAGGGGAAATGCTTATTTAACCTTCGTTCTTGGGAGTCTGTGGACTCATTCTCTTTGTGAAAATGAAGGTTCTGTGAAGATCAGATCTTGTCTGAACACGGTACCTTCATTAAAGTTTCTTTTGCCATGAAGGACTGAGCTGGAAAAGTAGTCGACTGTCTTCGCTTCACAACAGAGAGGTTGAATAACTGTCAGGGGCACACAGCTGGGCTCAGTGGGGAGAGGATCCTGATGCCTCTGTCCTGATCCAGAGTTTGTTTCCAGCACTAAGCTGCCTCCCTTAAGCACGTGTAATTTCAAATACTTTTGATCTTCTTTCTTTGAGGAATGTCTTGAGTGCTTCTAGCCCCAGGAAATGAACACATCCACCTGCAGACAACTCCAGGTAGATTTTTAACTCCTTTCTGAAAAGACTTTACTGTCTTTCATGCAGGAGGGCCAGCGAGAGCATCTTCCAATTCAGCTGCCTTTGGCCTCCTCCTCTCACTCCAGAAATTTCAGCAAAAGGAAGTCAGCTTCTCCTCTCATCTGGCTGGGAGCACGAACATGGTCTCTGAGATAAGACCAATTTGGGTGGATAATGTGCCTCCCTGGTAGGTGTTTATAAAAACCCTTCACAAGTAAGTCACGACACTGAAGCATTTGGTGCTGGAGGTGGTTGGGTGGGTGTTCAGAAAGTAAGATGCAAAGCTGAGAGCTGTTTCTATGATCATTTTTTCACAATAATTTAGGCTTCTTTGCAAGTCAAACCTAGCTTTCATGCTTGCTTCTATTTCCTTCTATTTTCTATTTCTTTCTTCCTTTCTCCCTGTGTTTCTGCCCCCGTCTGTTAAAGTGATCTCTCCTAATTTTTTTATCTGATCACTGTACTTATCATCTGTGACATGTGTACACATTTAGCAAGTCAGCCTGATTGAGGTTCCTTCAGCCATGTGATACAACCCAGAGTTTAAAGATTTGATTTATTTCAATCGCTAGATTCAAAATATTGCTGGGCATTTTACATTAACTTTAAAAAAAAAAGGATGGCTAGTTTGTCAAATGATTGCCTTTTATCATGTCTCAGAAATATTTATGTTTCTTCTTCTAAGTGATTATTAAGAATGTTTTCTCACCCAAAGAATAACATGGAAAAAAAGCCATAATCTTAACAATAAGGACAAATTAGTGGCAAAGACTTTGTTTCTTCCTGAGATTTCTCAAGGGTCCACTTTGAACCATACATAGATTGCAGTTTGTCTATGTGCTGTGTGTGTGGGTGTTTTGCATACAAATATATAAGTATAGCCAACATGCGTACTTGTTGGGGTATCAGAGCAAAGCACCCTGAAAAAAATCCTTTCTTAGGACAGTGACAATTTTGAGCACTGTGGGGAGATCCCAAGGAAGCCATTATGATCATTGTATGATCAGATAATCACTGTTCTATGCCAGGCTTTTATTCACCAAATTTTAGCTTTTCATTGAGGCATTTCAAATGATTGCTAATGAAATCTCCTGAATCAAATTTTTGCTCACTTTTAGTTGAGAGATGTATTAAACATTCTAGATCATGAACCTAAACACAACAGAAAAGAAGTGAACCTGGGAGAGACTGATGATGTGCTTATGTTGTGTGGGGGTCCACCTGCTGTGTGGGGGTCTGATAACCCTCTTGTATTGTTTCCCCTGCCCACCCTTTCCTGCAGCTTCTAAGAATGCCTGTCCCAGCAGCCTCAAACTTCCGGTAGGGGTTGCTGTTGTCTAATACAAGGCCTATTGTTCAACGTAGAATTTGGCTGTTGCTTCAGATTATTTCCAACCTTTACCCTTTCCCAGGATTTAATCTGTTTAAATTGATATTGGTTATTTGCTCTTGGGTTGACTGTGAATTTAATCTTAGGTTACTGTTTAATACATCAAAGTGCTATTTTGGTTGCTGGCACTGCACTGATTAGCATTAATTTCCCCCAGAATGTGTTCTGAATATGAGCGAGCTTGTTTAGGAGCATGCATGATAATCTTATTGTTTTAAAAACAGGGAAATATTTGATTTCTTTATAAAAATGCATGAAGTGAATTTTGATGAGGTCAGTTTAGGAATCAAACTAACACTTTCAGAAGAATTGAAACACGAATCTTAATATATAACTTTCACCTTTAAATTTTTATTTTTCTGCTGCAGAGATGCATTATATTTGCATTTTTGAGCCTGAATAATTTTAATTCCATTCTTATTGTACAAACCCAAGAGGAACATTTACTTTGTTTTCACTGATTAGTTATACAATTATTCTTTTCAGATACTACCTGAACCATGAACCATAATATTATATTCCTTGCTAATACATTTTGGCAAAGTGTTTACATGAAAACACAATACATAAATGTAATGACTCTCTCAAATGAGTACATTGTTGCCATGAAGCAATCACCTTTATTTTAATACAAGTGAAATTCATTAAATTTTTCTCAATTAGCAAAGCTACTTTTCCAACTGAACTAGTGAAGGGAAAACATTGCCTGTTTTATCCTAACCCAGCTGATTTGCCTTTTATTACCAGATGCCTATTTGTGGAGGAGGAAAAAAGTATTTAATTTTAATAAACTTGATGCAATGCTGACTCCTAGGGGATTAGGTATGGTTCTGATACACTTAGCATCCTTTCAGTTTCAAAGTAAAAGTTAGATTTGAAAGCAAAAGGCTTTGAAGCAAAAACACTACCTTCAAGATCCTCTCATGTTGAAAGGAGGAACTTGGAGCCTCAAATGAATAAATCCTTTGAATTGCAAAAGTTAATTTAAACAAAACATTTTTAAATTTTTTTCCTCTCTCTGTTTAAATCCCATCGTAAGTCTAATAACCAGATTACGTCATTTGACACACACAGTTTAGTTGAACCTCATACCTGCAAGTACAAGTGTAGTTTTTCTGGTAAAAAATACACTTAACTTTGAATTTAGATGTATTTAGTACAGATTTCAGACTATTTTAACATAATTGCTCCTTTGAAATATTTGTTTTAATTCTAATGTTGGTTATTTGTTTAATGTCTACCTACATAGGAAAAATGACTCAGAATATGGGATTTATAAAAATCTGTTAGTCTTAACAAAAATGTCAAACCTAAGAATGTATGGGGCTCCTATTCTTAAGATACTATAACTGAGTCTAATTCTTAGAATACCTGTTTGCTTTCTTTTGATGACTTATAAATATTAGTTAAATAATATTTCTAAGGGTATAAGTTTAAACCTGAGAATTTCAGTTTCTAGTATCATTTTTCTAGGATAAAGGATAAGTAATATAGTCTCTTTTAGAGAAAGCCAGATTAATGTATTAAAATAAAATATACATTAATCATGAGGAAAGTAATTGATAGCTTTCTCTTTTTCCTGATATTACAAATAACTTAAGTTGATGTGTGTCTGAGTAGCCCTAAAAAAAAAAAAAGGAAGAAAGAAAAAGATGAATCACAATGCATATGGAGGATTAAAATTCTCAAATAAGAGGAAACAGACTACCTGGGAAAGTGGCTGAAGCAAAGAATATTCAAGATGAACTTGGAGCATCCTGGAATGCCAGAGCATAAGGAAAGGCATACAAACAAAATGAAAGAAATCAAATAAAGAAGACACATCAAAAGGAAATAAAAGCCATTCTAAAAGAGCTACAATGCACACTCCTAAAACAATTCAAGCAACAAAGTAAACGAGATAATATTAAGTTATAATCTAGAATATGAAGTAAATATCTACGAATCCACAGTTGAACAGGATCCCCAGTGTATTGATAGGACTCCGAGTTTTCTTCTGAATTAGCTTCCTTCCTCTTTTCTGAGGGAGGATCTTTTTCATTAGTTTCATGGAAAAAAAAAGATGCAGAGGAAGCAAATTTGGGGGGGCCTTGAATTTCTGAAAATGTCTTTCTTAAAAGATTTATTGACTGGAACTAGAATTCTAGAATGGAAATTATTTTCCCTCAGCATTTTATCAACCTGAATTCCACTTTCTTCTAGCTTTCTGTATTGTCTTGAGAATACTGAGATGATTCTCAGTCTTGATTGTTTATGTACAATCTATTTTATCCCTTTGGAAACTTAGTCTTCTCATTGAAGAACTCATCGTCAGAGTTCTGAAATCTCATATTTAAAAGCCATGCGTAAGTGTTTTTATTATACTGCATTTTTCAATATGGAAACTCATGTTCTTTATTCAATTTTGGAAAATTTACATGAATTTTTTTCAGTGATTTCTGCTTCTTTTTCCCTGTCATCACATTATTCAGATGTTGGCTTTCCTGTTTTTTTCTTCTAATTTTTATGATTACTCTTATATTTTCCATCTGTCTTTTGATCTAATTTCTGGAAGAGTATCTCAATTTTTCTTCTAAGCCATTTATTGAATGTTTCATTTCTTTTGTCACAGTTTTAATTTCTAGGAATTCTTTTTTAAAATACTTTTGAATGTTCTTTATTTCCTCCAAGTTGCAACTTACTTATTTTTCCTTTTGGTGTGTTTTGGATGTTCTCATTTATGTTGGAGACATTTCTTAGATATTTAAGGATTCTTAGTTGCTTGATAAGTTACTTAAAAAGCTCAGTGAGACTCCATGCTTAGCCTGGGAGACTTGATAATTATGGTCTCGCTGTAGGGTAATTGGGCTGTTCTGTTTATGGGAACCCCACCTCACATCAGTGTTTCTATGGTATTTTTTTTTTGCTTGGTGGGTTCAGAGTTTCACAAAAAAAGTTCATCACCCCTGTGTGGTTGGCATACTCTTGACTATCTACTTTCTGTGAGCAAGTCAGGGAAGAGCGCTGGTGGTGGTTTCAACAAGTAGTTTATGTGCAGTTTTCACTCAGTCTTTCTCTCTTCAATATAGTGCTCACACCTCTCCCAGTCCAGTCGCCCTGCCTTTTTTAACCTAAGACAATCATGGACCATTCTTTGCCAGGTAGAGGAAAGGACAGGGGCCTAGTTACATCCTCCTCTTCCCTCTATTCCTTCTGTTTTCAGCTTCAATTTCATATGCATTTTTATAAATGTCTATGGCCATCAGTCCTTAAGGCTTAGGGATTCAATTGTGCAAGTCATGCTGTGTGTTTTGTTTTATTTTATTGCTTTCCCTATCATCACCTTAGGCCTCAGCTTTTTCTGAGTTACCTGCTGTTCTGTTTATTGCTCTCATCTTTTCTATAGTTTTTGAGCCTTTATGTCTCTTAAAGAAAATCCTTTTGCTTTATGTTTGTGTTTTGGTAAGGATGTCAGAGGAAATGTGCGTGTTTAACCTTTCATCTTCAGGTCCCTTTATTGAACACCTACCCTGAGCTGGATGTTTGAAAACAATGGGGCATACAAAAGTATTCTCTTGGGGCATGCAAGTGAATCATTATCAGGTTTTGGTTTTGATGTGAAATCCAGAATTAAACCTAGGAAGGGCCAAGTAATTTATATTTTTAATACTTTCATTATTTCTTTTGTATTCACACCTCAGTCTGTGTGTATTTCACACCACACCCACCACCAGAGTCCTAATGCCCTTCTCACCACCCTGTTCCCTCCTCCCATGGAACTGAGCATTTTAAGATGCTGATTTTCCTGCGATTACGAGGTAAATCAAAGACGGAAAGAAGCTGATTAATATATGTGCCAGTTAGAAAGAGTAAGGATCCCTTTATGTAAGTACTTTATGCACTGAGATTTCTAACACAGTGATAATTCTTTTCCTTCTTTTCTTTTACTATTAGATGAAAGAAAATGAATAAAGAAGAAGGAAAAAGGAGTGACTTTTTTCCCAAGTATGTCCAAGATAGCCTTGGGAAAATAAATCTTCTTTGAAGGTTCCCCAGGATACAAATGTAGCAAAGTGAGGGTCACACAATCAAATGTCTACACAGTTTTCTCATATAGAGTTGACCAACTTCTCAAAAACAGCCTGATTTCCCATAGTCTTTCTGATCAGAATGGTTCTTCTCATATAGTCTAACTGTATAAAGGAGTGAAGAAGCTGCTTAGACAGTGATAAAAAAAAGACTGATAAGATAGGTGAAAAAAAGCAAGACAGAGAACAATATGTATAATTTTTTGATATTTAAATAGAAGGAACATGGATTACAGTTGCTTGTATATGCATGAATAAAGTCTATAAAGTTACATAAAAATTTAAGAATGTTAGCCTGTGGTGTGGGAACAGGGCATATGGGACAATTTGGAGAGAAGACTCCCACTGTATCTCTCTTTCTTGAGGTATGATATCACCTTTTTGAAAAAATTGAGAAATGTTTTGTTTTAATAACTGATTCGTAGCCCACTCTCTTAAGTTGGAAAGAGTGTATTGCTAGCCCACACAGTGGAAGCGTTCAGTTGCAGGCAATGCCTGGATGAGGCGTGACTGGATAAATCAGAACTTTTTTACATTTGTTCTGTTTTTCTCACCTCTCAGCTCTTGAGTGTTGGCTGCATTCTCTTTTGCAGCAGATGGCTGCCCCACACCCCAAGGTTCAGGAAAAATGGCCACAAGATGCATGAGTCACAGGCTTCTATTATCTTGATAGCTTGCCAAAGAGGAAGAGAAAATATCTTTCCTTCTCTGGCAGTGAAGTCCCAAGAAGAATTCCAGACCATTTTGGGTCACATTTCCTTCCCTGATCCCTGAGCCTTGTATTGTGAACAGGAGGTAGATGCTCTGGGCAGGTGTAGGTCACATGAAAACGGTGAGGTTTCCTTCTCTTGGACCACACAGATCTACTTACAGCCTAATGTGCTTCAAATCAGAATAAGCCTAAATCTCTGTGGCTCAGATATTTATATCTAGATTTGCTGCAGAATTCAATGAGCCATAGATGCCAGGGACATAAAAAGTGACCATTAAATGTACAAAAGTATGTTCTCCATTTATGTGGGCTGTGAAGTTGAAACTAGAATGTGACTATATTCTTTAAGATGCTGCCATTATTAAAGTTACTATGACAAACTGCAAAACACACCAAGCCCTTTCCCCTTGGAGACTGTTTATTTCTTCCTGGCATAAACTGTTTCAGAGTTTAAACTAAAATGAGAAGACAAAAGGTATGTCCTGGTGGTTTAATGGTTAAGTCTACCGCCTCTGGATGGGTGTGATCCACATACATCCCAAGGACCCAGGTTCGTGACCTGGGACAGGGGTGTGGGGAGAACAACCAAGATGAATAACTAAATAAAATAAATAAATGCTTCTTCCTCCTCTCTTTTCGTCTCTGCCTATCTAACTCACCTTTATTCTTGCCTACAACTTGCTTTAAAAATTTTTTTTAAAGATGAAATGACTGCCAAAAGACTAATAAAAGAGGCTCTGTTTCAGAATTGATGAATTAATCTTTGAAACTCTGCCAAATTTTTGGAAAATAATCTCAGCTAATCTTATTAAAAAGTCACCTGACCTTATGATCGAAGACAAAAAGATGGGTGTCTAGTGAGTTACCTGACTTAGGCATCTTTTAGAACCTTGGGAGAACCATTTGCAGATGCACTCCGAAACAATCAGGACGTACACCGAGAGAGGAAGCAGGATGAGCTGAGTCACTTGTGTCTCTAAAAATGTCAGTTTCCTTGTCTGTGCAGATACTTAAAAAATGTTTTTCAAAGGAAAGATGTGGGCAGGGATGAATGTGTATAAGCAGACAGGCAGAAAGAGAGGAGGAAGCACTTCATTTATTTTATATAGTTGTTTACCTTGGTTGTTCCCCCACAGCCCTCAGATGTGAACCCAAATCCTTGGGACATATGTGGACTGTGACCAGCTGCAGACAGTGGACCAACCACTGCTCCACCAGGGTGTGCCAGGAGATGATTTGTTTTGCAAAATTGTTGGGAGTTGTTAGTGGCCTATTGCTGCTGCAGCAAATCACACACATTTAATGACTCAAAGCAACACAAATATATAATTTATACTTGTGGAGGTCAGACATTTGAAATGGATTGGCAGGTCTTTATTTCTTCTGGTGTCTCTAGAGGGAGAATCCATCTCCTTGCCTTTTCCAGCTTCTAGAGTCTATTGACATTCCTTCATTTGTGATTACATCATTCTGACGTCTGCTTCCATGGTTGTATCTTCTTTTCTGACTCTGATCCTTTTACTACCCTCTTATAATAACCTTCATGACCACATTGACCCTCCCATATAATCCAGGATAATCTTTTCAACTCAATATTCTTAATCACCAGGGCAAGGCCCTTTTTGCCATAGAAAGAACCTTTTTACAGTTTTTAGGGATTAAGACGTGGACATCTTTGGGAGGCCATTAGTCTTTTTATTACAGAAGTATAAAATAAGAGTGTCTGTGAAGGCTCTTCGCATTGTGCCTGCCATGTAGTAATTACTTGAACAATGACCAATGCCAATTTGCAACTTGCATTTTTTTTAAGGAAAGGTACAGGAAGGAATGAAGGTGAGTGGCCAGGTAGGCAGGGAAAGAGAGGAGGAAGAAGCATCCCCATTTTACTTTTATTTAGTTGTTCACACTGGCTGCCTCTCCAGGGCCCGGGGCTCGAACCCAGGGGTACATGACTTGCTCCTTCAGAGGAGATGGACCTAACCGCTGCTCCACCAGGATGTTGCAGATTTGCAAGTTTTGAAATTCAGATATTTGACTATGCATCCTTTTCAGCATCACATTTTTAGAAATTCAGTATCCTGGTGAGGGCAGAATGCATAATGCCACCATGGATGCCAACCTAATTTTTTTATGTTATTTCATATTCTCTGTGTTCTGACCTTAGAAGATACTTTCTGTCCAAAAATAAATGGACATCCTGAATTTTACACAGTAAGACAGTCCACAAGCAAGTTCTCTTCAGTTGCTCTTTAATGAAGGCCAAATACAACACATAGGTGGTGGACAAATTTCAAAGAATATTCAGTGTCCTAAAGAATACTACATTTTGCAAAAGAGAGTAAAAGGGTAATTTCATTCAGGTGTGATGCAGGGAATCAGGATTTGGCAGTAGAGATTTGTATGTCTCTGCTGATCTCATTTTCGTTTGGGTTAACAGGTTCTGAAGGCCTCCCATTATCTCTCTGTTTGGAGGGAATGATGGGGTTGCTGCTGACCCATATACGGTACTCAGCATAGCCCAGTGGCCCTGAATCAAGGCAGTGGATGCTGAATATTGATGTTTTTCTCCTGGCCCATTTCATTCCAAGGCCTTTAATGGTCACACACGACTCTCCATCACTTGAAGAAGGTATGGAGTAGCCTTTGGAAGCTTCCCAAAAGGATTTATGAAGTATTGTTCATACAGCTAAAGAAAGGTAAAAATTACCTTTACCTTTAAGGGAAGAGAAAGCTTAAAGGTAAGGCTCTACTAATATTAGTAGAAAAGACAAACAAACGACAAAACCACTTTTGAAACCTAGAGGGTTCAATCTTTGCAGTATGAAGTTTATATATGTTATGATGGGCCATCCCTAGAAGGTGTTCCTTCTGGTTAATAATAGTCTTTGTTTAGTAGTCACTCTCCTAGGAGGGAATGCTAATGTAATACTCGCTGAGTTTTCTGCTGTTGGCTAGGAATTATCAATAGGTCACAAATAAACTAGCTCCACATAGGAAAGACAATAAGATTATATGTACTCCTACTACCTCCAATTACAGTGAGAGCAACAATTATAAGGTTGAACTCCTACAGCCGCCCTGGGGAGAAAATGAGAGGAAAATGTTCCATTAGCTTAATGAAGAGCGCACAGCAGAGCTGGAGTCAAATGTTCTCACTACTAGCACCTCCGGTGTGCCCCAGCACACGGGGCAGCTGGAGGTATAGGGTAACAATTAAACTTTCTGACAATTAGCTCCTACCATCTTCTACTTTCCTAAACCCACAGGGAACATTTCAAAGAATCACACTGACATTTTTCTCACCTCTTGCTGGTGAAATTGGAATGAGTCACTTGCTTGTAGAAATAGAAGGCATTGGGACAAAAAATTCTATTTGACAATGACTACAAAGGTTGGCGGGCTTGCTGGAGAGCCCCGAGCAACTGAATGGCAGTTTGTAAAAGGCAGAAGAAAGCAGAGGAATGTTCACACCAACCTAATTAGGAAAAAGAGGGGCTGGATCAATGTAAGTGGCTTGGATTCAGTGGTCCCCACGCAAAAGGGGACCACAAGAGGAAAAAGAATAGATGTGAGGCATCTCATTGCAAGTGCCAATAAGTTACGCTTCCTAGAAAGATGGAATATTAGAGGGGCAAGAGAGCTCCCAAGATTGGCTGCTCTTGGGTTCTGGCGTCTCCACTTAACCATTACCAAGCTCCAATTTTATTCCTCTGAAAATGGAAGTACCAACCCTAATGGGTTATTGGGAAGATTAAGAGAAAATACAAAGGGGTCACTCAATCATCATGGCTGAACAGTGTTGTTTATTATCTATTTTGAGAATCAGCTTAGAACAATTTTCTGAGTTTCATCTCAATATAAGGAGAACAAAGGATATATGTGTGATTTGGAAATGTTATTGAACTGACCTACAAATTATCCATAAATCATATGGATAAATGTGGGAAAATAATAGTTTTGCCCCCTTCCTGCTACCATTATTCAGAGCACAAAGGGCTTTTACTTGGTTCAACTTCACCCAACCAAGTGGAATAGTGATCTTGACCACGGCCGTTTACTACTGCTATTGCTGCTTACTGACACATGGAGTTGCTGTTGAAAAGTAGCTGCTCAGCTGTCGGGCAGGTCCTATGCTGTAAGGAAGACTCTGGGGTCAGAACAAAGTTGTTCTTCGATGGATCATTACTCCTTTTGCTGAGGGCTAATTTTGACCAAAGAAACAGCTGTTTTATACTCCATCTCCTCCAGGGTACGAGCCAGTCTCTGGACTAGAACTGGTTCAACCCAGTACACTCTCGCCCCACCCCTCCCTGGTGTTCCCCGCACCAGGAATTGGGTCACTTCTCAGTTTAAACCCTCAAAACAGAATCGAGAGAGTTCCCTGGATTGCAATTTCCAGTAATAGTTACTGGTAGAAAGCTGAAAAGAAAAATGGCAATTCAATAGTAGACTAAATCTCACTGAGAAACAGTATTGCCTAGGATCCTCTATTTCAAGCATTATTATCCTCAGAGTCAGTAGATTTTACCAGTGTTTCAAAAGATAGTTTACGATTGCAATTAGATTTTAGGTGTTTTGCGAGTTACTGCAGTTGTTTTAAAATCATTGAGTTTTGCTCACCCTGGTCACTTAGCAGTTAAGTCCTCCAGGTGCAGTTCACATACATCCTAAGGACCCAGTTTGCGTGTGACTTGGGGCCAGTGGGTGGAGAGTGAGGAAACCCAAGATGAACTACTAAATAAAATAATAAAATGTTTTCTCCTCCTCTCTCTTCCTGCTGCCTGCCTGCTTGCCTTCATTCCAGCCTGCAGTTTTCCTTTAAAAAAATCATTTAGTTTGTATTAAGATATTGAGTTTGAGAAGTAGAAGTATTTCTTAATTGCACCTTCATCCGTCCCTGTAACAAGGTGAGACTGGGTCACTTCTTTTTCCTGAATGGTGGGGATGCCTTATGTTTCACAGCACTTGATGCTCTCACTCCCAGCTATGTTCCCCAACCCACCGTACCTTAGTTCCAGACTATTCTACTTCATGTTGTAAAAATTGCAACCTACTTCCACCCAACCCCTGTACTCTTCATCCCTCTTCCTTCCGCTTTCTTTTTAACTCCAAACAATTCCCACTACATGACACCACATTCCATATCTCGCTGTGACTTTGTCAAGTTAATACTTATTAAGTAGAACCCCCAAGTTTTGACTGTTTCAACAAAGGACTGCAAGGGAAAGCAAAAGAGAGGTTGATAGCTCACAGGTCCTGGAGGGAATCCAAGCGCTCCTGGAGGGGACACCTGGGAGGTCAAGCAGGGTGCAGGTAGAGAACTGGGGCTCATGCCTTTATTAGGATCTGAAAGTGGAGTGCACTGGGACTTCCTGGCTAAGGTCAATTAGTCAATTCAAGTGAGAGAGAGTTGGGTTTTGCTAAGTTTCAGAGGAATCGTTCATGGGGAAAGCAGAGTGCTTTTCACAAGGGTAGTTGGGAAGTCATGCTAGGAACTTAGATTTACTTGTGACTCAGTAGACAGTTGTCAGGGCAGATGCTGCAGGGTGGGGGTACTGTCAGCTCAAGTCCTTTTCAAGTGACTTGGCCACCAAAAATGGTAGCAATATTGTGGAGTCATTTAACTGAACTCTCACCACTTACTTTTGTCTTTATTTTCAATCTCCCTTACTATCATATTAGGTCCATGAGGAGAAGGGGCTGTATTTTATTCATTGCTGAATTTCCGATGCCTAGAATAATGCCTGAACATAATCGATGCATGATAAAGTTGTTGAATTAAAAAAAAGAACCTGTAGGTAGAATTTTATCAAAATATTTTCTTTCACTTTTTCCTTTTGTCACTCAACCAGGAAAATTCAATAAAGGAAATATTTTCATAACTCCACCATTTTCCTTTCTAATCATGAACCCTATCTTCGTGATCACTATTACTTTTTCATATTATTAATAATTTGTCTCATCTCTTTCCCCAAATTACATGGCTACAAGTGATAAAACTGAGTTGATGTAAATGTGGTCTAGATATACAATTGAAGTATAAAAGGTGAGAGTTGAAAAGGTCTTAGAGATCTCAGTCATGTCTTGCTCCCCACATTTTTCAGATGAGGAAACTGACAAAAACTTGATAGAGCCTTGATGGCATAGCTACCCACACTGCCTGAATCTGGGGAATTTTGTTTTAGTTTCAGGATAGAAAAGTCTTATTGTGACTTCCTAAAAAGATTTGGAAATCTATCCTCTTCAGGTTAAAAGCTCCCGTATATCAGGAGCACTAAATTTGTCTTGTTTGCAACCAGGAGGTAATGATTTGGGCTAAGCCACTAAATAGGGAGGACACCCTAAGTAGGATGAGTAGAGACTCATGGGTGTGGAGTGCTTTGAGAGGCAGTATTGAGGTCCTATAACCCCAAACACAGCACACTCCCAATGTCACAAATTGCACTATTGGCCTCTGTGCTAAGCTTTACTCAGTCTGCCATTCTACTTGTAGAGCAAATCCTCTGAATGCTGGATCACACATGGTTCCTAATACTTAGGCGGGGACACAGAAACTTTGAAGTGATCTCAGAAATCCAGGAGCACAGGAACACTGATCTTCTAGGATTAAGGAAGGAATGGAGTAGAGAGTAGGCATGTGCGCAAAAGACAAAGGAAAAATGCTGAGGATCAAGTCAACTGCCCACTTAACACCAGCTGTGTTTCCTCTTCAGTTAGCTGCATTAAAAAAAGAAAAAGCCTTTATAGTATTAATGGTGAGATGTGTGGACACGAATCATGTTGTATAACTACACTGGAAACAGTGACACACAGCTACTTGGCAGTTGTTCATTTTACTGATTGATGGTACCCTTGGCTCTCCTTCAGGCCACGTGGCCTTTGAGATGGGTGCAGCACACGTTTTCTGTATGTTTCTGCAGGGGAATGTACCAAGCCCAAATCAAAGCATGTTTAGTGGGCAGAGATGAAATAAGAGTAGGCAGCATTGTGTCCAGGGTGGGATGGACTTCTCCTGATGTAGACAATAAGAGGATGCGTTGTTTGTAGTAAAGTTAAGCATAGTCCAAAAAACAGACCAAAAGTTTGTCTGCTTTTTATTATGATCGGGAGCAGCCATTTTAAATAATAATAGTGATGAAGCAATCCTCCCCCCTAGTGGTCTCTTGTTAAAGTCTAAACAATTGCTGTGGTTATTGTTAAATTGAAATAAAATATATGGAACTTTCGAGTTAGCACATTTTCATGATGTATCCCTTAATAATCATTGTATCTTCTTGTAAGTATTGGCCTCCACACATGGGTTCGGCTCACCCCATTCCTTTCCAGAGTTATAATTAAGGATTATTGACGCCTGATTTGAAGGCAATGGCTATCTCTAAACTTTGTGTACTATACAGTCCAGCGTACTGAAGAAAAAGAACTTAGTTACTGGATTCATTCTGGGCAGTTTTTATTATAAAAGTGAAACATTATGCCAAATCTGAGGTAAAATGTTTTGCTTGAGATGTGTATATTTTATCTCAAACAAAATCTTTTGTGAAATTTGAATACTGTTTTTGTTAATAATTGGTTTGAAATTAAATAGTCGAGAATAGCCTTATATCAGTGATATAACTTACTTGCCTAAATTGTACCTTTTGCAGATGTTTTGATCAAATGAAAATCCACTTATCAGTTACTGCAATGTTATTAGGCATTATTACCATGACGGATCAATATATAGGTGTAAATTCATTCACTTTAAAGCAAGTATGTTTTCCTTTACTTTTACTGTAACAAATATTTCATTTTGCATACAGACATATATATTCAGTAAAAGACAATTTTCACTACCTGTACTCCCTTTCTAAATACCATTTTTGTTATTTTCATGATTATTATGGAAAACAATTTTTGTCATACGGAGGTGATGAGTGTTAATAAGAAATCCAGTAGGGAGTGTTGACATACATCTGAGTAATGGGGAAACTGTATATATGGGGAATCTATATATGCAAATTTATTTTAATGTATAGACTAACTTACAATAAAAAATAAGTAAAATAAATAAAATAAAAATAATAAGAGTGGCATGCCTGGTCAAGTAGTGGTTTGGTCCACTGCCTCCAGTAGAAGTGCCGTCCACATACATCTCAGGGACCTGGGTTTGTGTCCTGGGCCAGGGAGAAAAACCAGGATGTATGATTAAGTCAAAAAATAAATAAAATAATTAGAATACTAAGAAAAAAAAGGAATCAAGTCCACTCTGGGTGTCAAATACTCTAGGCATGCCAGCCACCATATCTATACTGACACGACACTTAAGATCTTTCACTAGTGTCTCTAGTAACTAGTTGCTGCTTTGCATATGCTTACACTGGAATTGGTTGATTTTTCTAGTGATTACTAAACCAACAGGCTATATGAGAACAATGTGAGTTCCATTTTTAACTCCATCAAAAGAAAAGCGTTCTTATTATTGTAATTACTTTGTCTTCACTGGTTAAATTAACATTCAGCTATTGGGATTGCTGTGCAATATACGATATTATTTTACCTACTGTGTGTTCAAGGCAGTCCTGTCACCGGACCAGCATGCTAGCACGAAGTGCCATATAATAAATAGGTAAATACAAGTCTTTTGTGAATTAAAAAGGGGTAATTAGGTTAACCTTACTGCATTTGTGGGTGAATAGCTAAAACCACTAGAAGTAAGTGTCAGGAAATATTGAACATTAAATACGAATAATCACAGGATTGTCATCAGAATGAGCATGACCTATAAAACATACATTTTTGTTTTCTCTTGATGGAGCATCTAAATCAGAATATGAAAACCAGGCTCAAATACTCATTTACCTCCCCTTCATTTTCAGCTGTCCAAATCCCATACACTACAGGTTCAATTGCTGTAATTTTCTTGTCAAAATAGATTTTTGCTATAAAAGGCCCCCAAATTATTATTTTTATTTAAAAAATTTATCTTTGTGCTTTATACAAACAGAACCCAAATATATCTTGATATTGAAAATATTTTGGCTTCCTGGAAACAGGTAGGATTATGCAGAATGGAGTGTGCTTATTATTGAGATTCATTTAAAAACAAACACAACAGAACTTGCAGCTGAGCTTCAAAGCAGTCTCTGGTTAACTACACATTGATTTCAATGATTCTGTCATTATGCCAAATATATCTGGGGATTCCTTTTTCTTTATGAATGATCTTTAACCATGGGACTTACTCTTCCAAATATTTGATTTGTAAACACTGACCCCATGAATATAAGATGATTGACTAAGTTAATTTTATTTAAAAAGAGGCAACAGTAAAATTCATTTTTCTTCTGTAGCTTCTAAATGTATTCAAAGGCTTTTGCAATGTGAAGTTCCCTAAATACTTTTCTAGCTGTGATAGCTTTACTAGAATCATTTCTCAAGAAGACAAATTTGAAAGACAATGTGTAATAACGTGAACTGGTAAGGGTTATTAATGATGTGAGTTCCATATTTTTTATAGTCAAATGGATTCTAATGTCTTTTGATTTAAAGTAATGATTGACATAAATAAGTTAGTTGTGTTTGAACCTCAGAGGGAGGCGTGGTCCTGTTGACAAACACCTTGATTTTGGCCCAATGTTGCTGATTTCAGATTTCTGCCTTGCATAACTTTAATGCTTACATGCTTAAAGTTAGGTGTGGCCTGGGGGCCGAGCAGACAAAGCCACTGGATATAGTCCTGTACATTCCCAGTACCCAGGTTCCAGATTCAGGGCTGGGACTGGGTGGGGTCAGGAGGGGATGGGAACAAGAAGGATTAACAATCAAATAGAATAAAATGTTTCTTCCTCCTTTCTTCCTGTCTGCCTCTTCTCACCATCATTCCTGCTGCACCTTTCCTTTAAAAAAAAAATGCTTAAAGTTAGAAGTCACTAGGGACAGTCCAGTATGAATTTCAATGATATTAAATTTTATTATAAATTTTTCCTAGAACATAATTAGTAGTATGACACTACTTTTTATAATTATTCTCAACCTTATTCCCAAAATGATTTGAGGTAACTAACAACAGTGGGCATAGTCATAAAGCACTAGTAAGTATTAATATAATAGGATAGGGTTGTAAATCAGATATAATAGGAATAAATAAATTGAGGCAAAGGGAAAATATAGATTAGTGAAATTTATACAATGCAAAGATAACAAAAATGTACATAAAAAGGATCTTCACATCTTTTATAAAGGTCAAGATTTCAGCTCTCAGCTTCCTCCTTAGCAAAACATACAGGAAAATACATTGCAAAGACACAGACATGTGTGAGTTCCTTTTCTATGTATGTGTGTGTGTGTTGTGTGCATAGTTAGTGTGTAAGGAAAAGCTGTGGGACTGGTTAGATTAACTGGATAAGAATCTAAATCTGACTGTAGTCATTAGCACAAACTTCTAATTTTTCTATGTTGTAAATAAATATAGATTTAATATTTGACATTTCCCTATTTTGCTGACACATTACAAATCTGTAATTGGAGTATAAATAACTGTGACCTACTTCCACTTCAGAAGTATTAAGAAGGTAGGAACAGCTGATATTACTCGAGTGCCAAAGAGCATGAATGAGCATCATTTATGTACCATTTACTTTATATATGTTCTGTTGTTTAATTCATACATGATCATTTTTGAAAATTAATTTTTGAATTGAATCATAACATTATGTAGGTTTAAACATTGTACATCATTGTACATCAACATCTACATATAATACATCAAGTCGACCACCACCAGTCCAGTTCCTCCTTCACCACGTAGATGATCCTGCTACCTAGTTGCCCAGCAACCCTTCCCTTCTTGTAACAACGAATTTGATTTTATTGACTAAGTCTATTTTTTGCTTATTTAATTCATTTGTTTGCTTGGTTTACACACTATATATGAGTGATATCATACAACATTTTTCTCCTTCTGGCTTATCTAACTAAGCATAATTTTCTCTAGATCATCCATGATGCTGCATATGGCAGGGCTACATCTTTTTAGGTACTGAGTATATTCCATTGCATCTGTGTGCATACACATATACAAATATGTGTGCATATGTATGTATATATATATCGTCTTTATTCACTCATCTGTTAATGGGTACTTGTTTCTTATATACCATTCTTACCAAGATCATATTTTACAAATGAGGACCCTGGTATTCAAGGTTTTCTTAAATGGAGATGGCATTTGAGCTATTGCATATTCTCCATGCTTATACTGCTTACTAACCACTCCCAGGAGTTTAGTGAAAAATCATCTTAAATAGCATGATGAAGTTATCCCTATTTTAGATTTCCTAAACATCAACTTTAGATTTTCACAAAGGCCCAAGAAAACTTTGATGCACTCATTTGTTTCAACCTTTCTGTTAATCATATACCACCCAAACTATTATTGACTCAGTTGTTTTTATATGTATTCATTTAAATCTAATTTTAAGGAGGAAACTTGGTATTACTATTAAAAATGTAAAACACATTTGTTTTCTGGAAATAGATACAGCGAAATAACCATTAAAAGATGTGAGTTCATGCAATGACTAGGAAGCTCTCAGGCACCACCAGGGTGTATTTAGAGAGAACCTGATGGCGTGGGACCGGGGAGTTAGGAGACTCCTCAATGGGTGCAGGATGTGGGTCACATTTAGGCTCCAAGTTACCATCTTATTCATATTTGCATTTTCAGACATCAGAAAACTTGGCATTACTGCAGCAAAGACTCAGGCCAAGGGAAGATGAGGAATATGCTTACTGACATTAGAAATCTGAAGCTTCAGTACTTTTCTCAAAAATGTTAATTTGGGCAAAATGGCTGATAGCACAAAACACACAATGAAAAGAGAACAAATTATTTTCAACTCTTTTTAGCATTACTAATATTTAAGTGGCCTTTTTCTGAAACTTCAGATGTCTAGGAAGCTAAATATGTCAACTCATTAGTTCATCAAATCAGTAAGTTATGTGACATGAAAAATGTGTAAATTAAATCAATTTCTCTGTGCTTTTTAGGAAAAAAACTTTGAGACAGTCCAAGAGATAGTAGCTAGTACTGAAAGCATTTCTATACCTTTCAGATTATAAATTTTGGGAAAGCAGTTATATTTTTATATTTTCCTAGAGCTTAGTATATAGTATATTATATAGTAAGTATGGATGCCAGCATATTCTGAATTTATTCATTTCCTTATCAATTATCCAACTCAGGTTTAATTAGTGGTTCATGTTATGAAGAAATGACTTCCACATATAGCAATTAGTTATGAATGACATAGACTGTATGTTGGACAATATAAAGAAAAGACACCAGAAACTGAGTTCTATTAGTTTGTGGGTTATTTCTGCATTTGTTTGAGGTTTCTGTGGATGAATTTTATTTTCACTCAATTTCACTTTTGGCAGAATATGACTTTTTAAAAAACTTTGTGAATTTTCAGTAAATGCCTTCCCATGAATTATGGAGTGTTAAGCTTTGTAAGACATTCTTTCTACTGCAGCTATTTTTATTAACTCCAACGACCCATTCAAGCAACAGAGTAGGCATTTCTGCAAGGTAATATATAGCTGAACATTAAAAACCAAGGCCCAAAGGACAATTCATATAATTTGATAATATGAAAGCATAATAACTGTCTTAATAATAGGTAGACATTTGCATGAAAAGGCCATTCTTAATTTTTGATATCAAAGGGAATGAACACTGAATACCTATCACTTAGAACTTGGTATTATTCAATCATCATAATATTTCTACGAAGCTCAGAGGAAAGTGAAAGTGAAGACCACAGAGATTAAGTAATTTATCCAGGACCATTCAGCTTGTAAATAGCGGAACTGAGATTTGAAATCAGGACTATATGAATGACTTCCCAAAGATGGTATAGTTCCTCTTTACCACTCTGCCTTTATGAAAATGTTCAAACCAATCACTTGGGATTCTTGGATACTGACAACTCTATTTCATCTGTATATGGGAATCAGCGAGCTGTCATTTTATGGGGTGAAAGAAGTCACAACATATCAGGTCATATTAAATTGAACAAAATTAGGACTGACTAGTGAATAGTGGGGAGCTCAGAAAGCCATTGTAGAGAGTTCCAGAGGGAATTTCTAAGATGGGAGTGCCAAATGCTTTAAGGTTCACTGAAGCATAACTGCAAGGAATGTGTCTTATGATGGGAAGCAACTGCAGGCCTCAGCTGTTGCTAGCTTAACAGGTTGAGCCAAAGCTGTGCACAGCGTGTCTGAAGAGCAGCTTCCTAAATGGCGACACATTCTCTGAATACTGCTGCAGACGACAGTAGCAGGTCAAGTCACTTGTGCTGAATATGGACTGAACCAGTTTGCTGAAAGAACTTTACACACACACATGCAAAACTGTAATCAATAAAACATCACTGATTTGTTTTCAGTGGGAGGACAATTTATTACCTTTTATTTTATTGATTACATATTTAACAACTTACTATTTCACTGAATACTCAACTTCTTTTGCGTTTTCGGAGGCACTGGGAACACAAAGATGGGAAGATGTCATTTTCCTCAAGAACACACTGACCATATTTCCTTGGGACACAAAGGGGATGGGGCTTTTGGGTCCCCTCAACAGACTGGGCCAGGGCTCTAACCCAACTGTCCCTTTTGCCCTGAGTTATAGACAACCCTGGTTTATTAAAAATGGGGCAAAACTGAGTCAGGAAATATGAAAATAGATGGGTACTGTCTTGTCTGAAACAGTATGTATGGTCAGCATACTCAAGAAATTCAAATAATACATACCAAGAGTTGTAATGTACCATTCAAAGGCATTTTCTTTTTTTCATGCTTACTGCATTTGTTTGATGTCTGGAGTGGCACACAGAAACACAATAAAAGTTTATTGATCAAATTAAGGTCTTCATGTCAACTATATTAACTTGGCAGGTTTTTTTGTGTTTTTGTTCCTTTTCCCAACCCTGGGTCTTGATCCCAGGTCCTCGGGCTTTACATGCTGGCACCTTAGCTGCCGTGTTCCCTACTTTGAAGTTTTTAATTAAAAGTCATACCTATGTGCAATTATGTGTAGGCCTTTGAAATTAATAAAATGTCATATACTGTTTTAATATGTAAGAGGGAAATACACATTATGGGCATGAAGTCACTGCTATCACATCTGTTTAAAAGTCCTCTTACCCTTATTAGTTACCAAGCTATAAGCATTACTAACCACTTTCACTTATTTCCTTAGCAAAAGCAGTTAGGAATAGACATTTACTTTAAAGTTTTTTTAAGATTATGGACAAAAGTTGAATTTCCTTAGGAAAATGTTATTCATTTAAAGTAAAAACATATACAGTAATTCATAACTTTTCCATACATTCTATCAATTCTTCCTAGTCTTTAAGGTCGTAAATATCTGATGCTCTGTAAATGTTATAGAAATGGTAAATAATAAAATATCTAAGAGATTCTCAAGAGTCTAGAGCATGGGTTAATAATATTTAATAACTAATAAGATTTTTAGGTAGTCATGTAGAAGACTGACAAGTTATCTTATTGATAATTCTAAAAAAATTATTGAAAATTACTCAATTCAGAATACTGAATGCATCCAATAACTCTTGCTAAGACAAGTAAAATATGGTACTTTAATCTTTGTTAAATACAATACCGCCTAATTCTAAAATGTAAAAGTGACCTTAAGCTGTTCACTTTAGACAGGTCAAAGTTAAAATTTCCTCTGAACTTCTGTTTATTGAATTCCCCCCTATTGAACCAGTACATATACTTAATTTTAGATGTTAGATTGGCAAGACTTTTCAATTGTGGTCTTCTCTTCTAAATTTAGGTTTCATGAAATAATTCAAGATAATTGTAGCTCAGTCTCCCACAATACCAAGTTATTTCTCCTACGCACTCATACACACCCATTCAGTACTTTTACAGTTGTTTTCATTTTGTTTGATTACTTTTATTTTATTACTTTCTCTGCTTTCTAGTTTTGGGGAGCAACAAAGCATTCGAAAATAACTGGAAGGTGTATTCAAGTAAATGAGTTTTTTAATGAGATACATTTTCTAGAGACAAAAGACTTTAAAGTGTTATTAGGCCTGATACTTAAATATTTTGAAGTTATTTCAGAAACACATGTTATTTATTGTTCTAAAATGTACAAAGGACTCATTTTTACTACTGTCTATGCACTGCAGCAGTCGGGAGAACAGCAGGTTGCTTGAAGATGCAGCAAATATTCTTTGAACACTTCAATAAACACAATGTAAACACTCGCTTTAATAATGTCTCCTTTGTTAATGTAAAACTGAGTGCATTTCCCCTCGCCCCTGGCTGGGCCCTGACGAGCTGTGTAGCAACAGCGCAGTGCCCAAAGAATTTTTCAACAGCAATTTGCTTGTTCTAATTTACTTTTCAAGGTTGATGATCAGGATCATTATGTTGCTTGCAAAAAGATCTGTTTCTATTAATTTGATGCAGTCATTCCTCTTGTTCCCATCATTATTTAGTTTCCCTGGCATATTTAAGTGGAACAGAAGTACCACTGGTGCTCGGTGCTCCTGTTCTATAGTTTCATATACAAAATGAACTATATCCTTTAGAAACAAACCTGTCACACCCATTGAGAAAGTATGGGTACACTAAAGTGAGTGACTCGGCTATGAAAGCTTTCCCTTCTGCTCTTCAAATAGAAATACTCTTTCTAGTTAGTTGACCTATGTAGCAATAATACCAAAGCATTATCTTTCAATGCTAATTTTGTTTATATAAGTTATAAGAAACATTGGCTTTTGAGCTTGAACACAAGCATCACTCACCAACACCCAGAAATAGAACTCTTATGTAATTTAAACATTTCACAAGCTGCATATTGGAAAAGGAAGGCTTATTTTGAATGTATAGTCTAAATACAGAGTGGGATATAATCAAGTTTTTCTTCACATCTTCAATACATTTCAAAATAACCAAATGTTCCTCAATCTCCTTTTTGAGAGGGAATGTGTATCTACCATCTAAAGAGCCCCAGATAAGTGATTAGAAAATTCAATGCTATTACTTTTCTCAGACTAAGCACAAATATGAAGTCAGCACAGAACAGAAACTCTTGCCTTAATTACTGGCAAGTTAACTAGCTTAACAATGTAAATAAAATGGATCACACTTACAAATGCTATGTTTCTAAAAGGAAAAATCACAGTACTTAAAATAGTCATTAATTATCTCTTTATAACCTGCAGAGGGCACTCAAGTCCCTTGAAAGAAAAAAATTATGAGGCTAACAATTTTTTTTAATCATTAATAGCGTGTAAACTAAACAATTTTACAGGCACTATAAGACTTTTTAAATCAGAAATAAACTTCTTTAAAGACACTAAAATGAAATATACAACTTTTTAATGTTTACCAAATTATTAAGATGTGCATTTTCATATGTCCTACTGGATAAACAATTCAGCAGGTGATTTCCATCCCAGGACATCCATCAATCTCTGAATGCTGTGCATCATACATTAACACCACACTGCCATCAATTACACAGATCAGCCAGACCTCAGAAAAACCAGCCTGACCTCAGAGTAACCTGCTTACAGGCAGTAAGCTAGTACTAGACACGGCATTGCACTGCTCCAGGCTATAAATGGACGGTAATATCATGTTCATAAAACAGTTGAAGAGAATTAGTAGCTCATAAGAGTTTTAACCATTTTGTAAGAGTTATCTTGAGTTCTTTGGCAACTTTCATTTTAATTAACTTTATTACTATTAGCTACCATTGTGTTTAGAAAATATTCATAACATACTATTTCATAGGAAAGCCAAGTCAGACACACTAACATATATATTACATAAATGCACAAATGCCATTGTTTTTATATAAAAGCCTTTCTCTGAGGGCATATTTAAAACTATGTTGCCCATTTTTTCACTAAAAATTTACTTCAGGTGTAGTTAATTACTAAAAGTGCTAGTTTTTTTTTTAGCAAGATAGCCATGGGATTCTAACTTCCATCTTAGAGATCTTCAGTTTTGCTGTGGTTAAGTCATTTGCTATCAAGAGATATTTGATATAGTTTGGTCACTAAACTGAAGTGAGAGAGGCTGGTTTGGCATCAGCATAAATTAGATATGCACTTCAACTTAAAAATGCACATTTCAGTTTAGAATTTGGATCACAAAGTTTCAGTTAAAAAAAAACTGTCCAGTTACCTAAATATGCAACTTGTATTGCAAACTCTACTAGAATGAACAATTACAAATCACTCAAGAATTCTTTGTATTTAATAAATCATTAATAATTTAATATTTGAAACCAATTTTTGTTACAAATCATTGTATGTTTAAGGGTCTTGAAAAGACTTGAGAAATAAATGCCCTATCTGATGTCACACAGGATGAATATTGACATTAATAGTGGTAAGTTTTTACAAGCGAATTGAGAAATCTATCATGAAACATATCTGAAGTTTATTCTTAAATTACTGTGCAAAAATACAATATTTCAAAGTTTAAAAATTACATAAGCAGTACCAATTTGAATGATAAAAGGCAGGAAAAATAGTCAACTCCACTCTGGAAAATGGTTACTTTGATCATTTAAAATGATTACTTAAATTCATAAAGTAATCAAGATAAAATTGATAGATAAAATTGGACTGTTGGTCAACTTAATGTATTATATACAGATGCTGATTTACAATGATGCACACCTTAAACTTACATGTTATATGATACAATGTTCCTTCAAAAAATTTTAAAAATAAAGTAATTGCTTTGATGTATTTTTGTAATGGCACAATTTGCCTTTATGAAAAAAACTTTGAAAATGAATGCAATTATTCTCATGATGGGACTAAGCTCATTTTCCTCAAGAAAGACAATATTAACAAATAAAGCTTTGCAATAAGAAGTCTTCAGATGAATAAATTCACCTTACAACATGTTTTCCCCAATTGGATTTCTTACCACATAACCGACAGTTGGGGGCAGGGGCAGGGAAAGCAGGGTAAAACTGTGTAGTTGAATAAAGTAGAAGTATTTTCTCAGCCTAAGTTGTAGCCATTGCTTTGATTCTTGGGTTATCTCAGGGTCAACAAGTATATACTCTAGTACATGAAACAAAAGTAAAAGATATACTTAGAAAGTAGTCTTTGTTTCTTCTTTCTTCAAAGCCTGTGTTTCCTAAAATCATTGTTAGGCCAAGCAAAAAGAAATGTTTGTTCTACTACGTAAGAAATAAACTTCATTTGGTATTCAATTGACTTTCTAACTTAGCAGACAGGACTTTACATCTTCAAATACTGAAAATAAATTGCATTCTTGGCCCTTGCTTTAAAAGGTTATAGAGAATAAACGCACACCCTGGTAGTGTTCTAGTGATCTTCCTAATCTCAGTTGCACTTTGTCAGAACGAGGTAACTGGTAGTTAAGTGAAATACCCTAGATCAAAGGGGGATTAATCACCAACTGAATCCTTGCTGAATAAACCTGTCATTCAAGAAAATTATTTCCACTGAACTTAGCAGAGGATTGAAGGTATTTGCATAACAGGGACCAACGTACTTCAGCCAGGTTAAAAGGTTCAGAATTCATCCCATGTTTAGCTTTTTGCCTCCTTTTCCTTTCAGCAGCCTCATACAATGGTTTCTAATCTGATAATACAGCTAACTATCTAAATGATGTCAGAACAGGAAAGTATTGCAAAGTTTGGATGAGGGATGGATCAATTTCACTTTCAGTAACTCCTAAATCTGATTTGTTGGAATTTAAGATGTAATCCTAAAAAAGTCCCTTAAACCTGAGGACTGTTTATTAACATCCCTTTTCTGACCTTTGTCTTAGAAACAACTGTTCTGCTGGGGCAGCAGTCCCTGCAGAGGCTCTGGATGGTAACAACCTACCTATCTCTCAGGGGTCGTAGTCCAGGAGTCTATGAATGTCTAGAAAAAGCATTTTGAAATACTGTAATAAAAACTAGGAGAAAAATATCAGTTGTTACTATATATGGAATATGCTATGAAAGATTTTAAATCATACAATGCAAAAAAATCATAATAATTTTAACTCATTTGAAATACTGACTTGACGTGAAAAAACAGCATTTTGACACTGATCAAAATATTAAAAAAATTATTCTCTTATGAAGTCCTGATGAGGCTATTTCAAATTTGACATCTGAATAACCAAAAAGTAAAAAGAGAAAGTGTGCCATCACTGTAAGGATGATGTTGGTCTTAAAAAGTTTAAAAACTATTGTCTAGTAAAAAAGTGAAAAGGAAGGTTTTATCAAAATCATGGACCATCTAATATGGAGTACATTTTCAGAAATTTAACACTTTTATACCTCTTGGGTCTACTGAAGAATAATTACTCATATGATAGACATTAGCTTTCATAATCATATTTTGGCACTAAAAGGGAATTTAACAATTTTGCATCTAGAGTAGGTCTGATGCCATCCAAGTCTTTAACTGAAAGTGCATGCTCATATTCACTGCAAAAGTAAAGCATCTTTCAAGTTAAAAAATGCAAAGAATAGTTATCAAAGAAAATGAATAAAATCCATAGTGAGATAATTTTTTAGAAAATGATTGAAGTTTTAACCCAAGAAAGGACTCTTAGAGTGTCTTATAGCTTAGAATAAGAACATGTCAATCATGATTAAGCTTCTGGAATCGGAATCCCTTTGAAATGCAGCTGTTTCTTCTTTAATTGTGGCAGCGGACTCTGAAGAAAAGAAAGGTCCAGCCTTAAAGATGAGTAAGGAATACAAAATAGCTCAGGATTACTTGTGGAGTTCAAAGGTTGCTAATTACACTAAGGAGTTCCCAGACACAGGGAAAACATTAAACAGGTCACCTACCAAACGGGAAACAGACTTTGTCTTCAAAAATTATCCTGAAGTGACAGGTTTCTAGACAAAATCAAAAGCATCAGTGTGTCTTGCTGATCTCAATGGGATGAAAACATGAGTCGGTTTTAGTTGTGTTGCATTATGTGCAGATGGAACAGCAACAAATGGCATCAGCTCCTCATCGCCTCTACGCTTTCGCAGTACTCCCTAGATTTTCCTCAGGTTTCTAGACCTGTCAACTGAAAGAATCACCGGTTTTTCCAACCGCTTATAAAGTAAGTTTTGCTTAGGGGATAATTACAATGAATCTGTCTATTCACTTGGTAAATTCCTCTTGCCCATCTTAGTGTACTTTGCTAAACATTTATACAATCAAGATGTCCAAATGGCTCCATTAATATTAATATGTTAAATGTTACACTTTGCTTGAGTCTGAGATCAAATAACTTAGGGTAGTGGTATTTTTTCTTTTTTCAAAAGGAATGTTTACTACTGTTACCTATGATTACACTAGAATAGTAAGTTGAAGTTCTGGTCAGGCAGTTATTTATTTTGTTATTTGTGAATTTTGAGCCTAGAACATGATGCTATCATAATGCCTTGCAGAAGATGAGTTTATAATAAGTGGGATTGACCTTACTTAAAAAAAAATCATATTTCAAATCCTAAATTTATATGCAATATCCCTTCAAGCTATCATAGCTCTCTTTCAAGGAGTGAGCAGCTTTTCCTAAGCTTTTCCTTAGGAGACTCATTAAAAAAATTAAAACCAAGATACAATTTAATATTAGTCTATGATACATATTTTTCCAATGCTTCTAATTCTGCTCTGTAAAAAGAAACTTGAAATGGATTAAGTTTTGAATCTTGAGATTTCATCTCTTTTTGAATAGTCACTTAAAGTCTAAGTGGACAATGAGCTGCTTTGAAAACAGAACGTGACACATATTTGTAAAGACAGGTAGAGAATAGAGTATGACTGGATGGCTCCTGAAGAAACTGAGAGTAATATTAATCAGAATGACAAATTTAAAGAAAGTATGCCATGTGAGACTGAAATAAGATGAAATATTCTCTACCCAAAGAGTGGCTTTTGAATTTCTACCTGAAATTATTCACTGATTTTTTTTTTTTTTTTTTTTTTTTTAAAGGTGCAGGCAGGAATGAAGATAAGTAGGCAGGCAAGAAGAGAGAGGAGGAATTTTATTTATTTTATTTAGTTGTTCATCTCAGTTGTTCATCCTCAGTCCTGGATTGTAAACCCAGGTCCATGAGATATATATGGACTGCACCAGCAGACTTAACTGCTAAGCCACCAGGTATGCCCACTGATGAATTTTAATATAAAAAATGTAAAAAATCATATTTAGGCAAATTTAGGTATACTACATTTGTCTTTAAAATTTTGGCTATAGACACTGAGTGACCACAAAGCACTATTTACCCCCTGAAGTGATCCCATCCTTCTCAATATACTGATATCCTAAGTAAAATGTTATTGTGGCAAATTCATAATATTACCTGAAAAATAACTCTAGAGCAGAGATAAACTTCTTAAACTATGCAGACTCTTTATGGGTCAAAAGGATAGTCCTGATTCAGAACAGGTGATTATTTAAACAATATTCTTTTGTTTTCACTGGCTGTTTTTTCAGGAGATTTAATTGTTCCTATAATATGGTCTCTGATATTCTTTAAAAATTCATTGTACTAGAAGTTTACTACTTAGGTTTTTTTTTATCTTGCATGTCATCTATAATTCACCAGGAGTGGTTGCTGACAACACTGCATTGAGAGAAGGATCTGAGCTCTTACTCAAAAATGTTCAGTGGAGAAAGAGGGCTGTGACTGATTAGTCATGTCTGCCACAAGTGTAGGAAGGAACGTGTGTGGCAGGATAACCAGGACTAGTTTAAAATAAGCCTAAAGTGAATCACTAATGTTTTATGCTCTGAATCATATTTGAGTAAAATCAAAGGGAAGCAAAAATGGAGATATCAGTCTTTAAAATGTCCCTTCAAATCATATCAGACTAAAAATATTAAGAGCCGTTTTAATAATTACATCAATGAAATTTTTTTCACTGATATATATATATTCAAAATAAGACTATGATTTAATTTAAGCCATGTTACTATTAGGTTAAGTCCAATTTAACTATGAGAAAATTAGAGTAATAATGATCCATATGTTACTGGAGCAGAGGCTTTAGAATTCCAGATGTAATAATCAGAAGAAATTAGTTTCCGGTCTAAAAAA
Organism: Solenodon paradoxus; assembly: GCA_004363575.1. NCBI lineage: Eukaryota > Metazoa > Chordata > Mammalia > Eulipotyphla > Solenodontidae > Solenodon > Solenodon paradoxus. The sequence continues at coordinate 41,237 of RJWH01003955.1, forward strand.
AAAAAAGAAAGAAATGATAAGACTATACTATCTTAGTAAGAATTCAATGAAACAAAATCATGGTTTTTAAAATTATGAAACACAATCATTTCAAGGAAAGTAATACTTTGAAATATTCTTGCTAATTTCCAATTCCCAAAGCATTATTAACTTTTCTCTCTTAAAAGAGATGGGTTCATTAAATATTTGAATAATCCATCTTTCAGCTTATTTATGCCAATATTCCTCCTTTATGCCAAATCTGCCATTTTCCCTAAATTCTGTTTATTGTGGAACAACACTACAAAATCATTAAAAAATTTTTTTATAGGTTTCCCTTCTGCATCCTTTTCACACAAATCCTGATCTTGCTGTCCTTTATCCTTTTAGTGTCAGAGAAAAAATAAACACCAACTTTCTAGTAACATTTTAAAGATTGCTTCAGTGGTTTCTTAAAGTTCTGATTAAATTTAAGCTTTTGTTTCCATAGTTTCGTAGCTTTGAACAAACAGCAACTTCTCTGAACTAAAGTTTTCTGATATGTCTGAACTAAAGTTTTCTGATATGTGAAATTAAAAAAATAATACCCATTTGGAGAGACACATTTAAATTCTTATTTTGTATATCACTAACTAATCCATTGTGCCTTTTCTATCATTCTTCTTCTCACCCTTCTTAATGAAAAGGATATAGAATATTTACTGGGTCTTTTTTTATCCCTCAGTTTGAGAATCTATTAACATTGAGAGACAAGACAGCATATTGGGTAAGTGGGCAGGCTTAAGAGAGCTGCTTGGTTTTGAGTTCCAGTTCTATCATTTACCAGCTATATGAACCTAATCTCTGTTCTGTCAGTGTCCACATCTGTAAAACTGAGAAAACACACAGAGTTGTAAAAATTATTGAGTTGTGACTGGCCCATAGAAAGTAATAAATATTAGTTATTAGTAATTAAATGAACATGTTTAACATTGCTAAACTATTTTTAGAACTAATTTGTATACTTGAATACAAATTTTATTGCCAAGATGATGATACAGATTTTATATTGTTGCACAAAATGGCAGTCATGTTCTGAAATTAACAAGAGGAAGGAAATAAAAGAAGAGTCATAATTATCCATTTAAAATGAACTCTTTCTGGGGCCAGAGGAACAACTAATGTGAATAACTAAATAAAAAATAAAACGCTTTGTTTTCGTCTCTCTTCCTGGCTGCCTGCCTGCTCACCTTCATTCTTGCCTGTACTTTTCCTTAAAAAAAAACAAAAACAAAAACAGTGATATTATTGAAATGTCCCATCCTGTATTATGCTTCTTGAAAATTACTATAATATGTTTGGTTAATATTATTGAAATACTTAAAGAGACAACATACTTCCAACAGATAATCTAAAATATTGGTTTGTTTAAATTTAGACAAAACCATGGTTTGTCTAAACTGATATAACATTATGTCTTACTTTTTAAAAAGCATTGATGATTCTTCCATATATATGTATATATTTTTATTAAAAAAAAAACAAAGATGATGGAGGAGAAAACACAGGGAAAGCCAAGGGTGACAATGAATATGACTTGTTCTGATTATAGTACACAGAATTTATTACTATCATTCATAAGTAACTGCTTAGAATTCTGTTGTTCTGTGTTCTATAATTCTTTTGAAACTTTCAAATATAGAGTCCAGTCCTATTCTTCCTATGTTAAGTCCTTAGTTTAAGAAATACTTATCTAAATATAAAAGCTTTATTTCCCCTAATATGAGGCAAAAGTTTTCTGCTCTACCTCATCTTATTCTATTTCACAAATGTAATTTGATCTGAATTAAATAATTTTGATTTGATTTAAAAATTGCTTTTCTCTTCCTATATTTTCATATATAGTAAATGAATTTTAACTCAATAAAGTTTAAGTTCTATTCGCCTTTTATAGGTAAACAGAGAGTGCTACATTATATAATGCTCACTGACTATAAGATTTGCTAAAAATCTTTTAGAGTTTTAAGTAACGATCATATTTAACATTTATTGAATCCACACTGCATTCACTAAGCACTACTAAGTGCCTAGTCAATATAATCTTCTTTAGACCTCAAAACAATCCTGAGGTAAATAATACTATTACTTCCATTTAATAGATGAAGAAACTAAACCTTGGAGGTCATTAGTTAGCTCAAAGTTATACAGCTAATTGTTTGAGTTAGACTTGAACCCTTGTCTAACATCAACACCTTTGTGAACCTCTAAATAAAAGATATTATAAACAGAGCAGAACAATACAACGTTATACCAAAATCCTACTTTCTATCCCAATCCTTGCTCATCCAGAGAATTTTATAAGCGGAGAGTAATGTTAAGTACACAAACATACAGGATGGGATCAGACCAGAGTTTGTACAAAATGCGATTATTCTCGATCTTCTGTTATATTTTAATTTTATTCTAGGTAATGATTACATAACAGTGTTTTAATAACCTCAAGTTTGTTTGGATCTGTACAACTTACATGTACTTATTTTTGGTTTTCCTGATGCAAAAACTTGAACTGAATGCTGATCTGCGTAACAGCCAGTGAGGGTGTAATCTAAGATCCTAAAATGAAGCTAGAAAAAGAAGAGAAATGTATCAAATTGAGGCAGTTATTTGATAAAAATGATGGTCATTTTTTTCCTCTGAAACAATTTTAGGAATTTATCTCATACAGATTACAAATAAAAATCATAAATATTAAACGAGTATTGTGTCACTCATGCACACGTTTCCCACCCCTCCCCACTTGCTTTAGGACTATTTCTTTGTAAGGTTGCCATTATGAGGTGCTTAACACATAGCAGGTGAATGCTAATCCATACAGCAAAGTATTCTTATTTTATAAACAAAGGAACTGAAGCTCAGAAGAGAAAACAATTAATATCCCAGATGTTAGTAGCAGAGCTGGCATTTGAACTCAGACTTGACCGGCTGTAACTGCAGCTCCACCGCCGATGGTGTCTAGTATTCTGTATGTTCTCTTCCATTTCTAGGCTACCTGGTTGAGATATATTTCAGATCTTAATTCTTTTTTAGGTAGAAAAATATACATCCAGCAAGACACAAGAATGCAACTACTGAAACAAACACCAGTTTCTTGATATTGAAGAGGATAAGATACTCTCTTCAATTGCCAGAAAACTAAAACTTAGTTTATACAAAACCAAGCTGAGGAATCATTCCTTCATTTACCTATAAAACCTTTCTAAAATGCAACCCACAGTTCCTAGATTTAATTGATAATATGGCATCATCTGTATAAATGCCAACTGTATTGTGTTGAAATAGGTCACTAGTACCACCTTCTCTGAGGGTATAGTGCTGGTCTACCTCGGAATCACAATAATACAGGAACTACTACAGGAGCTTTCAGGGCTCCAGTCTCCTTTTGCTGTTGTCCTCACTTCTGCTGCTAAAAGCTCCCTATTCTACAAAATCCAATTATCTTTTCTGTATTCTTTTTCCTTCTATCTCCCCCTTCCCTGCAAATTTCTCCCATTTCATAACTTTCTCCTTTTAATTACTAATCTATCATATGTACAGAATATAATTTTCAGATCTCAGCAACTTTTTTTCCTGATGCAATTCAAATGATCAAAGGATTTTCCTTGCCTATTCAATGTTATTCTGAATACTAGATGTTATGCCATGATTAACTGCTACATTAACTAGACAATATACTTCAGATATTCAGTGAATACAAATATATATCATATACTTTCAAGAGATTGTAACTGTTTAGGTGACAGAAATGAATAGAAAAGTCATAATACCTACTGTTGGACATAGAGTATGGTGAAATCCACATTTTGTTTCTGTAAAACATATCTAGAAGTGGGGTTGTCTCTAATATTAATCTTTGAAGTAAAGCTCACAGAGAAGCTTTCACAGTCACAACTACATCTTCCCCATGGATAAGTTCTAACTCTACAGTTCAGCTTTCTTTTGAGATTCAAGCTTTAAGGTTTTTAGCTACTGACTGGAAACTTACATTGGAATATGCTATCACCAGCAATATATATGATATGAAGCCCACGCCCATCTAACTTTCTCCATATCAGTACTCTGTATAAGTATATTCATTCATTCATTCATTCATTAATATTTATGTGCTAGGTACTGAACTAGATGTTAGGGATAAAACAATGACTGAATGATTTATATGATCTCTGCCCACTTAGAACTTCAAGTCAGTTACATTTTTTTTCTTTTTTATTAATATTATCTTTGACTTATAACCATTTCTCATCTCTACATTTACTGAGGGACCAAGGTTTTACCTTCATTGCAGCTCTTAGAGCAGTCTCTTCTTTTTTCTCCCTTTCTTTCTCGGTGACACTAACTAACAGCACTGTTAACATACTTTCATTTGGAATACTACTAAAGTTACAGATTTTTTACTCTCTGATATTTTTTCTGCTTGCCTTCTTCACATTCATTCCAGATTGATCTTCATAAAGTATAGCTTTGTGTAACACCACTCAGTACTCAATGTGTAATATTTTCTAACAAAGGAATAAAAGTCCGATTCAAAGCAAACATAATGTAGACCTAAATCGACTCATCCAACATTACATGTAGGACTCCTTCTAGTCCTGGTTCGTAAATGTGTCGGATTTGCTCTTCCTTCATTCTTTTAAGTCATTTCTTTACAAATGTTAGTCAAATTCAAGCTTTCATAGTTATGCTTATCTAGGTCTCAGAGTTTTGCTTAAAGCCCATCACTACTGCAAAGTTTTCTTTGAACACTCTGGTCAGAAGCACTCATTCTTTCTTTGAAACACCAAAGGCAATTAGCATGATCAACTGTTGATATGAGTCACTGAAAAAAAACCAGAGGGTAAGGACGAAATCTTATATACAAATCTTGAATGTAACAAAAGCTAGGTAGATAAAACTGGGTTAAATTGGGGTATTTATGTTATGCTTAACTGTTTCACCTTAATTTTAAAGTATTAAGTAAAATACAAAGTGACTAATACTAAAGAAAAAGAAGTTCACAAAAATAAAGGGATCTAGCACAGAAAAAGAACAAAATCTTCTCACAATGGTTATAAAACATTGAGTCAATTAAAATATATTCACTTTAGAAATAATAAAAACTTTTAATGTAGTGTTGTGTGTGTGTTTTTACCTTTAAATATGCTGTACCTCCAATACAAATATGGTCAAATGGCTGCTTCTCATGACTCTTTGCTCCAAAAGTTACAGTTCCAGAAAGACTAATTTCCATTGATTTTGGGAATTTCTGTCCTGAAAATACAAATATCCCAGTCAGCTATTCTAAATTAAGTAGATTCTTCAGCACATGAATAAAAAACAAAATAAAGGCTTGCTCACCAATAATCCAGATCAACAAGCTTTTCTCTCGAAATATATCAAGCTGGCCAAAACTAACTTTGTATTCCACATGTGTGATTGGACCTCTTTAAAAGAGAAAGGGACAGAATATAAAGAAAAATATGATTGCAGATATAACAGTTGTAGGAGACCAGGGTCATATCTGACTACTGTTATGTAATACAAGGACAACATAGTATCTAAGTTTGTATTTCAAAAAACACAGAAACATTAGAAATAACTTGTGATGAGGATATACATTTCATTATTAATTATAAGATAATAAGCTCATATAAATATATGTATCAGACACATAGACTGGCAGAACATTAAAACTATATTCTTACTATTTAGGTAGCCTGTGAAAAGAAATGTGCTATAGAACAAATTTAAAAACAGAACTGATAAGAAAGTAATCTTATAACTGTCCGAATAGTTTGTAGTTGTGCTCAACTTGTAAGATAAGTGTAGAGAAACTGCTGGAAGTAAAAGTCAGGCATGAAATAATCCCTGCGGAAGCTACACTGTTTTAAGTTTATAATTTACTAAGTTTGACCAGAAAAATGAAAACAAATTTAAAGGTAAAGAGATTATTTTTATGATTATATTTTGGTTCAGAGTCAGTGTTCATCTGAACAACATAACACTGTTAGATCTTTTAAAACAAGGCTAAAAAAGGTAATTTACTACAGGGCAGTGGGAATATACTAGGAAGGCAGAAAACATGGTACTCCTACCTATTATAAAAAGGTATATGAGCTTCACAGAATTCAAAGTTATTTTTCACACTTTCGTGGAGCTTTAAGTTAACTGTTATTTTTAGTTGTACTTCTTCGTCTTTCATTTGATAAAAACCCAAAATTGGTGGGACAGGGACCTAGAAACAAACATAAGCAGGTTTTTATATAATTCTCAGGTTAATAGGTCTAAAATGTCAATGGTAACTGAGAAAAAAGGGCTTGTAGTAATATACAGATTATAGACATATATGCCTTTACTAATTAATGGGTTGTTTTGATAATAGATGATGGCCTATATTGTTTCTAAGGGCAGGGATTCTTCAATCTCGTTTCCAGAAATGAAAAAAAAAGTGCCTTATGAAGTTGTGCAATACATTCTTTTTCTTGCTCTTGCTCATCCAGGCTCCCCTCCTCTAGATTATGACTCACAACATGCAGGCTGACCATATTTCCTTGAGAAGAAAGTGGGACACTGGGATTGCAAAAGGAGGGGTTATGCACTGTCAACTAAGAGGAGGGGAGGAGGCGGAGCAATCAGCAGGAGCAGAGCAGTCAGGTCAGCAACAAGTTAGTATTATGCCATGCTGGGCTGATCACATAGTAATTACATGAGGTCCAGTGGGACTTCATACAAATAGCCGGGGTTGGTGCAAGGAATTTTGGCACTTTATATGAAAACCAAATTTGGTGCCCCTATAAGCACTGCTCTAATATCCGTCTAAAATACATGCAGCTTTAACCATCCCAGTACCAGAAATGGCCACTAACCCCCAGAAAACTTACCTGTGACTCAACCATATTGTGTTCTGCTCCCTTTGAAGAAACAGGTGTGCACGGGCTGGGGGGAATCTTCTACCCGTTGGCTCCTGTTTCCTCACAGGGGGTGGAAACAACAGTAGCAGCCATGCCCCCCTGCACTCTCCCCACACACACAGTTAGAGCTGGCAAAGGCTGTCTTTAAGACAGGACAAAATGGGAAGCTGTTTATGGGCCCTACATCAATAGACTGGGCCAGGGGCAACTCAACTACCTCTTTGCCCCGCAGTAAAGATGGCTCTGGTTTATAAAAAGCAGGACAAAATCGACATTTACATTAAATGACGGAATGACTGGGAAATATGAAAAACAATGGGACTGTCCTGTTTAAAATGGTATACATGGTCAGTCTAGCAACAAGGGATATGCACTAGACTTAGTGATCACTGAATCATGCCAACAGTTCCTGATACCCTGTTTGTATCGTGACTCCCTCACCTCCTTGCTTAGCAGCTTACTCAATTCATCATCAATAACTGAGTGAAGGAGAAACAATCTGTAGGCTGGGGTGAAACAATCACTCTTTTCTGGTACATTTGAAGTAAGACACCTCTGAGAGAGACTACTTAAATTGTGTAGTCCTAGCGCTATCAGGTCGTGCATAAATGAAAAACACCAACTGACAGAAGAGACTGTGAGGAGATGAGACAGTGTAGACCTTAAGTATAAAGTTATATTAATTTTTATTGTACTGATTCTAGTCTCTGTATGGCCTGGGTTTACTTCTCATCATTGAATAACAATGCCTAATGACAATGAGGTTTCTCTTGCATTCTCAAAATAAATTCCCTTTACTTACACTTTGCTAGTTTGAGGAGGTTCTTCTAAATAGCTGACTCACAACTAGGACAAAAGAAAAGTGGTATAGTGGAAAAGAGGTTGGACTTTGGACTCAGGAAAATCTGGGCTCAAATTCAGGTTCTTCTACTTATCTATCACATGATCTTGTGCAAGTCATATAACTTCTCTGAGACTCTCTTCTCTATGAAATGAAGTTAATAATACCTACACCTTAAGAATTTTAAAAGTACTAGAGAAAATACTTATAAAGTATATAGGAAAATGCTTGACATATAGCATGTTATTCAGTAAGTAATTAAATAGCTATTAATAAAATTACGTATTTGTAATCACAGTTGCCTGGGATTAGAGGTACATTTTATGTTCATGGTTCAAATTGTGATTAAATCTTACCAGGATCGATCCTATGACTGAATTCCTCATTAGGGAACAGTAAAAACAAAAAAGCCCAATATTCCTGACTTTGAAAATCATTCAATGCTGTTAGAGATACCAGACATAAGAGAGATCTTATTCAAGTAACTGAATCTCCATTTTCACCATTAATTATTGTCTGGTAAATAACTCATGAAAAGTTTTAATTTCGACCAAAGCATGAATGATTTGATTACAATAGAATTCACTGAAGATAAGCAAAGTCTCAACTTTCCAAGGTTGTTTACCTGGGAAGTGTAGTAGCATAAATTAAATGACTCTAAAGGTGGAGTGAATGGAAATTTGTAAGGTCCACTAAATGCAGAATCATCCATTGTATCAATGCTACTAGAAGTCAGAATGGTAGAGTCAAGAGAAGTCACACAAGGATGAACTAGAATATCCTGAAGTGGAGATCCATTGGTGGGAAGACTCAAGCTGATAGTAACATTTGGCATGATTCCTTCTAAATCACACTGCAAGAAGACAGAAACACGTTATTAAGATCTTACGGGCACACATCTTCTAGTTGTCTTCTCAATTTATGAGTCATTTCCACAACCTAATTCACTTTTAAGATATTATCTTCCTGCTTTCTATGTTCTGGTTAATGGTTCTATCATGTTCTTAGACACTCAAGTTAGAGACAAGGAAAGTCTTCTTATGGTCTTCTACTTATAATCTAAAAAAACTTTAAAAAGCTATTTTTGTTATTTTATTATTTCTTGTTTACATGCTATATTCTTTGAGGATACTGAAATTGTATCTCAGTCTATGTGCATTTCACAGCTAGAGTTAGTGCCCTTTACCACTCTTTCCTTCCTGTCCCTCACCCACCCTCCTGGAAACCAGTCTTGTTTCCTGTGAATTTTGTTGGTGTTTGTTTCTTTATATTCTACATATGAGAAAGACAATTCTGTACTTCTCTTTTTCTTTCTGACTCGCTTTGCTTAACATGTCCCCTCCAGTTTGTTGCAAAGGGCACTATTTCATCTTTTATCTGTTGACAGGCATTTAGGTTTTTTTTCCCATGTCTTAACTATTGTGAATTTTGCTGCTAAGAGCACAGGGTTGCAGACTTTTTTCTTTCCTGATTACTGATTTTGTATTCTCTGGGTATATGCCTAGAAATGGGATTGCTCTATCAAATGGTAGGTTCATCTTTATTTTTAAAGTTATTTTAAATCCAGTGATTTCTCCATTTCTGCTGCAAGCACACTGATATAGACCGTTACAAATGGTATAGCTCTCTCCATGTATCTAGATTGCATTCCTCTAACCAAGCTATACCCGTTCAAGTCAGAGCTATCTCAGTGAAACTTGATTCCAATTATATCGTATCCATGATCAAGACCTTTCAATGGGTCTCCAGAGGTTTTGCATTACATTTAAAGCTTCTCAAAGTTTGGCTACTATCTACATCTTTAATCATTTTCTACCTTTCAACTTAGGCTGTAGACAGATTCTTAAATTTCCCTAATAAATCATAATTTCTTGTATCTTCAAGCTTGTGTATGTATTATTCCTTCTAGCTACAATCTTTTCTCCTTGTAAGCTCAATTCATTCCACGTTTTTGCGAGAAGCCATGTGCTATATTGTTACCTTTTCTGCCACCTTTGCCATGTAGAGCAAGGGATCTTCTCCCCTAAGTGGTCTGGATTAGTTTGCCACTGAGAGGAACTCATGAGAGAAATGGAAGCTAGAAGGGAAAAGGAAGCCAGTATTCTTGCAAGGGCATGAAAGGCAGATATAATGACCTCACAGGCCTCTGAGCTCCTGCCTTAAGGTTGTGTTGGCCTGATGAAGCTTGGCACAGACATTACTATGAATTCCTGTGCTGAGGTTGCAATGGATTGATGGTGGTGACTTCTCAAACTTTTCTTTTAATTCTGGCTTTTCTATCTACGTTTACTCTTCCAGATTGAAGTCCTTAGTGACTGCTTCTGGAAGCCTGTAGTCAGAGGATCAGAGATTATTCTTCTCTCAGCTCCTCTTATACCTGAGTAAACTCCTAATTCCTATATTAAACATCTTTACTCCCATAAATCTTGTAGTTCTTTCTGATCCAATCAGACTGACGCAGTGTGTGTGTGTGTGTGTGTATTGGCAAGGAAGGGTAGTCAGATTCTCCCTACCTCTATCAAAGCACTCAATCTCAACTTGCCAGTTTAGTCATGTAAGGCTTATTGATGTTTTGTCTGGGTAGACCTCTACAGTATTTTAAGAGTTAGCAGAACTCAGCAATTATAATGCTTAGTTCTAAATGCAAGCAGCCAGTTCTACTACCACATACACAGAGTGAATCATATAATGACCCTCCACCCGTTATATTTGTCTGTGGTCCTCTTGGCTTCCTTCAATAAACTTTAAGTTCTTTGAAAGAAAGAATCACTATTTTTCTTTGTAGCTCTAATGTCTGGCACATTACTATGCACAGGAGACACTCAAAAATGTTAGCTAAATGTATCTTTTTCTGATTATAGGCCCTATTCTTTATTTTCAATTCTAACGAAATATTTATTTTTGTTTGTCTACTGCTTGACATATGTGATTTCAAGAATATATCTGCAATTAACTATAAGCGCTTAGAGAGCAGGCATGCATTATGAACCATACCATTTAATTAGTGCTTTATGAAGATTCTTTGGAGACCATTATAATTACATCAATCAGACTTGAATTAAAAATCCAAATAATCTACTAATAAAATTTTAATAAATGAGCAAATATTATACTTTAATAAAATGTTCTATTTATACTAATTGAACTAGCTTCCAAGAGTTTGACACTTTTAAAAGGATCAGAAAATTGCAACTTTATGGAAACCATCGACTGATTACCTGTTCCCTAGGCATTGAAAATACCAGATCACCAGCCATTTACTATGAGAACATCTATTCTAGAAGAAATCGGTATATTATCCTTTAAATCAATATTGCATATATAAATCTGAACTTTCAACAAGGAATTATAAAAACAGAAGGGACATCATCTGATTTAAAAATTGAGGAATTATTTAAAAAATTGTGTGACTTTTCCAAAGACATACAGAAAACCAGTGGTAGAAGGACTACAACTTCAGTCTGATGACTTTTGGTTCACCAGGTTCTCGGCTAGGACCAAGGTAAAATAAAAAGAATGATTTTCATTTAAAATAGTCCCGATCACACTTACATTTACATATTAAGCTCCTAAAGTACTTAAGAACTATTTAGCTACAGTTATGCTAACCACGTAAAACCTTAAACAATGCATAGATTAAGGTATATGCCATTCTTTTTTTTTTTTCAAAGAAAGTTAAAGAATAAAATTCTTCATCACGATAATTTTTCATCAGACTAAGAATAGGAACCAATCCAAAATTCCCATTAAGCAATAAATTAACCTATCACTGAACTAAGACACTTAAACACTTATTAATAAGTAGTAAGTTAGATAACACATTCCCTACTTACTGCCACAGAATGAAAAAAACAGAAATGGTAAATTTTCCTACTTTTAGTTCACAAAACTTACGAGAAAAAAGGATTCAGTTACCTATGGATGACATTCATAAACACCTCATTTTTGGAGACATTCATAATTTCTAATGAAATTAAAAGGCTGGAAGGTATTTTTGATCATGATAGAAATGAGTTTAAAACTGAAACGTCTGTAACGCTTATGTCACTTTAAGTTTGACAATTTGAGAACTTTGTGACTTATATTACTTTTAAGTTGATAAACGAAAAGAAAGACCCAATGTGATTAACAGGACAGCTCTAATTCTGTTCATGAAATCTACTTTTACCTACAGAATTTGCTTGATATATAAAGTTTATATTTATGAGTACAGAGAATACAGGAAGATATTAGAAAAATAAAGATATCTGAGACTCTATTAATAGGTACTTAGAGAAATTTTACTTGGAAGGATTTTATTTTTTATTACCATTTGACATGGTACTTATCAGTGCTAACTGTAGTTATTTTTTTTTGTCTTCTGTTTGATAATCTTAAACCAGAGAATCTTATATATAAATACTGGCTTGTTTAAATAAAACAAGTGCCCTACAAAATAACCTAAGATACTAGGTAAAAGGTTTGTCAAATTCATCCTGCGAGAGAAAATGAAAAATAGGTGTAGTGATTTCAAAATACTTTTACAAATTTTCTGACTGCTCTTTTCAAAGGTGGAGACTAATTCCACTCTTCTTGGATATGGACTGGACTTTGTGACTTGCTTCTAATGAATAGCAATATGCTATGTGGTTTCTCATCTAGGTAATAAAAAGAATAGCTTCTATCTGTGCCATATCTGTCTCTTGGATTATTTGATCCAAGGACTTGAGGGAAGCCAGTGACCCAGTTGTGAGATTCTTAAATAGCTTACTGAGAAGCTCGCATGGAAAGTAACTGAGCCTTCCCACCAATAACTAGCACCAACTTGACAGACATGTGAGCTACCTGGCAAGTGTCTTTCAGCCCCAGTCAAACCTTTGACTATATTCCCAGCTGAAATCTTGACTAAAACTTCTTCCCACAGAAATTTTCCAGCTAAGTTGTTTCTGAAGTCCTAACCACAGAAACTGTGAGGATGAGAAATGTTTATTATTGAGGTTGGGGCAATTCATTACATAGCAATATATAATTAATACAATTAATAAATGCTTAAGGTAACAGAATTTCACATGAATCTAGTTTATAATGATTGTGACTATAACTTACAATGAAAAAAAGGAATGTCACTTGTGAAATAAAGTTAGCAAATTTTACTTTTCTCCATATGTTAATATGATAAAGCCAGCACCAGAGAAAGTCTCACCTTGCAAGTGACAGTTCCAACGACTTGCCATGTATCCGCTATATCCTGTTTGTCATACTGCATGGATTTTACCTTTTCAGTGATAGAAATAGAAACCTGTGGTTTTCCTTTGTATGTTCCAACTTTCCAAGCTGGTTGTTTATGTGGCTGAGTCACAGAAGCAAAACTATTACTATCTAAAGAATTCTGTAAGTTGGCATCTAACAAAGTACCAAATGGACAAATCTGTAGAAGCAAATCAGGCAACTGGCTCAATTTTGTATTTAGCTCAGTGTCACTTTTTTGACCTGGGTAAAGAAAATCCTGTACTCCAAACAAGAGTTCAAAGCCTTGTGAAATTCCACTGATGCTAATTAATGGTGGATGAGGGGATAAAGTTTGTTCAACTAGTGGAACACAGGCATATATCATGCCTTTCTTCAGAAAAGCAACAACTGGCCAGAGTTCTTCACCTCCTACAGAGAGTGCATAGGTGGATGTCTTATTGATGTGTGCACAGCTATCACGTCTCTCCACAAAGTCCTTATCATCATCCAATAATCTAAGTTCAAAGAGTAGTGCTTTAAGAAAGGGACCATCTTCAGGAATAGGCACATAACTTTCTCCGTTGAAGACTTTAGCTCGTTTTTCAACTGTTGGATACCGTCTGCATCGTGGAAATAAAAACATCATAAATAACTCTTCCAAGGGAAATAAAAATGAAAGAATTCAAACACTCAACAAACCAAAATCTTAAAATATGAGGCAGTCAGAATAACAAAATACACATATACAGACAGTCACAAAAGCCGCAACCAAAAAAAATGTATTACATGTTAAATTCCTACTACAATGATAACCATTGTGTACTTGGTGTATTAACTCAAATAAGAAAGTTTCATTCTGTATTATCAGTATTTTTTAAATCTATATATATTTTAGGAAAGGTACAGGTAGGAACGAGGGCAGTAGTTATCGAGCAGGCAGGAAGAGAGAGGATGAAGAAAAACTTGATTTTTCATTTAGTTGTTCACATTGGTTGCTCCCCCAGGGGCCCAGGACTCAAATCCAGGGGTATGTAGCCTGTATCCTTCAGAGGTGATTGACCTAATTGCTACTGCACCAGGGCACGCCTCATAATTTATTATCAATTGTTAATATTTTAAATAGGTGGAGTCCATGGTCCTAATTCAAAATCATAGTCTCTTGGTCACTCAGATTCCTCTTGGCAGGCAAGGAGGATAAGTATACTTGTATACATTTTAGGCATCTCTAAAGGAACTTTTTTTTTAAATTGCAGCTTAACAGAAGGTCATTAGAGTGTTCAACTTAAACTTCTACAATTTTGGATTCCCTAGTTGAGATGATACAATTTTAAAAAGAATGCTCTATTCTATTCAACATATAGTAAATAACAGGGTCCCTAACTGTTTCTGAAATCTGTACAAAAATATGTGAGCACATTTTATTTTTTTTTAAGAGAGGAAGGACAGGAGGGAGAGAGGGAGGGAGAAAGGGAAGGAGGGAGGTAGGAAGGGAAGGGAGAAAAAAGCATTTTTATTTCATTAGTTGCGCGCGTGTGTGTGTGTGTGTGTGTGTGTGTGTGTGTGTGTGTTGAGAACCTGGGTCCTTAGGCTTTATGTGTCCACACTCCAGCCTTCTCAACTATCTGAGCCACAGGGAGTGCTGTGTTAGAGCATTTTAGTAACAATGGTTTCTTTTTATGGCCTTGGAAAATATTCCGAGGTAATAGAAAAAAATCTGAACAACTTTTTAGTTTGCGTTCTCTAACAGGAAGTTACTAATTCATTCTTTCTTGAGGAAAGCAAAACAGAAGCAACAGAAGTTGCTTTTGTACATTTAAAGAAATATTAGACATTTTCTTAGATCAAAAAATGTATTTCCATCTATTGCTTCTCTCTGCACTCCAAATCAGCCCCAAGAGCTCAGAAAACTCAAAACAATAAAACTTAACTAATTCATTCAATAATACAAAATTAATAAGCAACACATGAATTACTTGACCATAACTTAACTACCTCCATAAAGAAATATATCTGAATTTTTCTTCTGAAATATTTTGAATACAGGATACTCAGAAAAAATTCTGAGAACAAGAATGACTTCTTCAAGGAAGATTTTGAAAGTAGCAAAAATTTTACCTCTATGAAATAAGATAACCCTCAAAACTACAAATATAAATATAGGGTGGTATTGGCACAAGAACAAATAAAACAAAACTGAGAATGACCTATATTTAAATAGGGACATAGTAAACATTATCTACAGCCCCACACATATCGATGAGGACAATAATATATATTTTCTGGAATATGTTAGGAAAACTGACCCACAGTATAGAAAAATCCAAATGGGATGCCTAGTTGGCATCATATCCAAAGACAGACTACAGATGGATTAAAGACCTAAATATAACAGATAAAATGATAAAACTATGATTAGATAACTTTGGGATGGTTTCTTTGGTAAATAAAGAGAGAGAAAGTCTTCAACAATCTCCCTGCCCCCAAAATATGTTAACTACTTGATTGCAATAAAATGATTGATTCTACTTAACCAGGGGCAACATAAAGTTAGTTGACAATGATAAGTTAAAGGAAAATATCTGTAATAGCTACAAATGACCTAAGACTAATAACAATACACAATGAATTCCTGAAAATGAGCAGAAAAAAACCAACTTTCAAGGAAAAAATGGACAAAGGATATAGGCAAGTCACAGAAGAGGAAACCCAAAGGGCTATCAATCATTGTTACACAGAGAAATGAAAATAAAAATAAGATATCCTTTGCATTAATACTGGCAAAACTGGAATAAAGTGTTAAGAATGGAAATACAGAAACCCTTGCTCACTGCTTGTGAGAGTGTAGATTGGTGAAAATATTCTGAGCTGAATATCGGCAATATTTAGTCGAAATCAGCATAGATATGCCCATGGGCCAGTTTGAAGATATATACTGAAGCATTGTTCTGCATGTCAAGATGGAGGTAACCTGGGAAATCCTTGGGGAAGTGGATGGAGTACCACGGAACATGTACAAGCAATAGCCTGGATCTGCACTGTATTGTCTGGTATAGCAGCCATGAGCCATGTGGCTAATCGAATCTAAACAAATCTAAACAAAACTAAATCTAAACAAAACTAAAAACTGAGTTCCTCATTTACAACAACCACATTTCGAAAGAGCTACGTGTGGTTAGTGACTAGAACATTAACCTAGATTTAGAACATTCCCCATTTCCATCACTGCAGAAAATTCTATTGGACAGTGCTGCTTTAGATGAACACAAAGTGACAAGGGTGTTTCTTTAAAATAGTGCTGCTAAGTCAAATGGCAGAAAAGAGAACGAAGTCTATGGCATATGTCATCATGTAATTTGAAAAAAGTTATACATAAACTCATAAGTAAAAGGAAAACATCAAACATAGAAAAGCTATCTGTGTACTCATCTGTGGGAGGAGAATGGAAGAAATATACATAACCAAGGGACTATATGAAGTAAGGATGGACCAGTGAGGATGATGAACTACAACAACCACGACAAACGTTAAGGAAGGATCCCCGGGGAAAGGGTAAACTCCAACTAACATTTTCAGTAAAAAAAAAAAAAAAGTTTAGGTTAATTACAAAGAAGGAATTTTTCATATCCACACTGCCAACTCTTTTCATTAAAATTACACATCTCCACCTGCCTCAGTATCAACTCAGATTTTGCAACTTCACTATAGAGCATTCCTCAGGGAATAATGAAATTGTTGGCATGAAAGAACTGTCAGTGGCCACTCAGAACAGGAGAAATAGATTACTCACGTGTCACCCACATTTTACAATGAGTTCTGTATAATTCTCTTCACAGAACTATCTGAATGACAAAATCTGAGTGAAACCAGATCAACATACGCTATCTAAGAAAAACTGTAATTAATTATTTGTACTTTTTCAATTTTCTCCCACAATTAAGAACTTTAAACTATCTGAACATATCTAGGAATCAAACATGTTAACATGAAAATAACAATCTGATACTGCTCTGCAAGGGCTTTCCATAAAATGAGTTCAAATGTCTTTGAACAATTCTTATGAAGGAAAGAGGAAAAAAGTGAAACATGCTTAGCATTCAGTAAATTTTCTTCCTTTCCTTTCGTCATCTCTATATCAACAGGAGGAGTTCATTTTAGGATTACAGTAATGCCAATATCAGAAAATACAAAATACTTACTATGTGCCAGGCATCAATTCTCACAACACTATGAGGTAGGATTATTTAAATCTCCAGACGAAACAGAGGTTAAGTAACTTGCCCAGGTGGCGGATGCAAGGAACACACCGTAACCTAAAATGATACTACATCATCCATTATCCCTGAGGATTCAGAGAGGTATTTACCTGGAGAATCTGACGGTGCCACAAAGTGGAGTTCCTGGTTCATGGCTTATGAGCCACACTGCCCGCTGGGCCATGATGAGTCACTAAAACATCAGTTTATAGTTAAAGTCGCCACCGATGAGAGTAGACCTTTCTCAGGACTCTTAGCAGAAGCCCTGAGGCTCAAGGGTCCTGAGCCCCTTTCTGTCTCACTATGAACAAGCGGACTCTGCAGAGAACCTAGTCATTCAGGAGAAGTGATTAAAAACTCCGACTCTTCCTGGCCAATAAAAACTCCGACTCTTCCTGGCCAACCCAAGTCGCACAACGCTCGGAGAATCTGGACGTCGAAGCTGGGGATGTGCACTAAGCCCCGGCAGCTCCCATACTTGCTTCCTCTATAGCCTACTTCCGGGACGGTGGCCCTCCAGGACCAAACTTCCTCGCTCGCCCGGCAGGCGAGCTTCTCTGCGGTTAGCCAGCTGCTCGCTTCCCTCGCCGGCCCCTCCCGACGGCCTCCCGGGCGCGCGCAGCTCCACTTCCGGCGTACGAGGCGGTGACAATGGGAGCGGCGCGGGCGGCGCCGGGAGGCAGCTGACAGGCGTCTGCGGCTTCGCTTCATGGCCGCTCTCCCGCCCCGCTTGGGCTCTGTGGGGAGTGGGGGAGGCCGCGGGGGCCCGGAGCCGGAGCTGGAGAGCCGAGCGGGGACCTGTGTGCGGCGCCGCTGAGGCGCAGCATGTGAAGGAAAGACGGCATCCAGCGCGAGGCGAGCCTCTCAGCCGGCCGCGATGGCTACGACGGCCGAGCTGTTCGAGGTGGGTCCCGGCGGCTCTTCGGGGAGTGGCAGGCCCGGGGTGGCGGCTGCGAGGTGGGCGGGCGGGCGGAGGGGCGTGCGTTTGTTCGCCAGCTACCGGGGAGTAGTCCTCGGCTGAAGGGTGGGAGAGCCTAGGGGTGGGGTGGCGGCTCCGGTGCCGGCGCGGGCGGAGCGTGAAATGGGGGAGGGGTGTCGGGGCGGGCGTGGGGAGGAGGGGGGCCCGGACTCGAAAAGGGAGAGAGGGTGGGTCTGGTTCGCAGGGCTGGAGGGGAGCCTCGGAGGGTCAGGCGCTGCGAGCTGTGCTCGGGATGAGTAGTGGAAGGGCTGACTCGGGGCGCCGAAAGGGGAGGCTTGGAACCTCGGGTAGGGCGAGCCCCGTCTTGTCGCTGGGATCCCTCACGTAGCATTCTAATGGGGCCACCTGAGATCGGAACGATTGGGGGCTTCTGGCTGTTGAGTCATTCTGTTAGTACAGGTTAGGAGTGGCGGTACCGGTCAGTTTCCCCTTTGCATTTGAAAAAGCAAGTATTTTTTAGGACAGTCAAGGCCTACTTAGCCCTCCCGACTGAAAGTAACGAAAATTACCTTGCATGTTCAAGTCTTTAGGAATGTGTGGATCTTAAAACTACCCACTTGCTAGCTAGGAAGGCTTTAACTCGTGAGACTGAGCATTCGAATGTGTTTCTTTGAACGTTTTTCCCCTCCAAAACTTAAATTTTAATTTCGTGAAATCCATTGTAAGAATCTGTGGTGTTTGAGATGATAGATTTGGAAATTTCTGATATTACCATCAAATAATGAAACGTAGAAAGGATCTATGGGTAAGAAATTAAAGCAGATAAGTTATAAAAAAGGAAGGAAAAACGCTTTTTGTGTGTGCTTGTGTTTCATGTTGAGTTAAAAAAAAAAAAGTTAAATATTAAATAAGAAGACTGCAGTTGACTACAATTTCTCCATAAGTGGAAATTGGATCCTTTTCCAGCAGATTTTGTGACTTAAAATTTGAATGTCATAGTTTTTATAACAATGTTACTGTATTTTGGGATTCTGGTGGTGCTTTTGTTGAGAGACATACCCTGCTATTGCCACAGTAAATTATGATAGTAATTTGTGAGTGAAGGAATATAATTAAAAAAAAAAGATTTAAGAAATAATAACTTTTTTTTTCAGATTTAAACGTTAGGAGATAGCTTCTCTAATTCTGAAATTGCTATTTTTTTTTGGATTTGACACAAGAGCAAGGAGACCTTTTTAAAAATTTTTTCGTCCCCCAGCTCTTTTACTGTGTCCCTGAGCAGGATACTAAGTAATTCTGTAGTTCATTATTTTATTTTTTACATCTTCTAGTTATATCAAACTATGAAATTGTTTGAGTTCTTTAATTTACTTAATCAATTGGGTGACCTGCAAGCTATTAATAGAAAACTGTTATTTTGTCATATAGATTATAAGACATTAACCTTTGAGCTAATGAATCCTGTTTCATTTCAGTTGTATCTTGGACATTATGACTATTTTTCTTTAAATGTTTGACCATATACAACTCGTTGGAAAATATATTTGATATCTGCCCCTCACCGCAAGGAGAAGGGGAGGGGCTAGAGAAAAAATATATAAAAATTTTTTTTCTTTCAAGGGTGTTGCAATTTAGTAAAGTAGTTAAACCAAATTAGATTTAATTCAATGATTCCATTTGTGTGATATCTATTAATACTCACTTACTGATCAGTGATGATAAGAGAAGAACAGTTTCATGGCATGAGGGTTCATAGTGTAACCTTAATTCATAGAATAACTGTGAATTACTCTTTCCTGATCATGTGTAGCTTGTTGCTTAATCAAAACTAAAAGCACATTGCATTAATAGTTATAATTAAATGTTAAATTAACGTTGTGGAATGTATTTATCTTTTCAGCCCTAACTGAACTCTTTATCCCTAAGTGAAAGGTTGATTTCTTTTGTTTTAGAGAGGAAAGGAAAAACAAACCAACCTCAGTCTTTACTGCCGTAGGTTGTAGGACAAGTTAGGGAGTGTCCTTTTCTCTTGCTTCCCTTTCTTAGTCACAACTGGAGAACTGTGGGAAACAGAGGTCAGGATGTAGCCAAGGATATTCTGTTTTTATGCATCCTGATTTTCATGCCCAGTTAGCTTGAATTGTGCTTTCATTTTCCACATTGAAAAAGAGGTTAACGCAGTACAAAAATAAGCTTTGAATACATGAAATTTCATGTATGCTAACTCTGCTTTTAAAATCTCATTTGTGAGATTTCTTTTTTTTAAACATGCTTTCATACAACAGAATCAAACTACAGTATATTTCCTCAGTTGACAGAAGTGAGTTAGCAGTTGATGAGATAATTATTTTAATAGTATGTATCCTGGAAATTGACTAGAATACCTCTTGAGTTTCAACCCTCATTGACAAATAATCCTAAAAGGATCTATCTGCAGTGTTTCTTTCCCTTTTCTGACCTTTTTGGGAAATTCAATAATATTTTAACTTGTCGATTCATTCATTGATAGTCATCAGTGTTGCTGTGTGCCAAGATCAATGAGTCTGCATATCCTAAAGGCAAGATATAGAAATGGAATATTAAGCCTATGAGATGTACTGCAAAAACCATCAAGTGATTTAGTTGTCAAATAGTTTTGGAAATGACATACTTTGGTTCGTTAGAGATTTACAATATACTTAAGATTCTGAGAAGTGTATTTCCCCATTTTTATTTTATTTTATTTTGCTCTTATGACCTGCTACTTGAGCATCTTGTGAACATTGTATGTATTGTATTTGGATAAACTGCAGGTAAAATCCTGCCTCTCAGATTGTATTTATAGAAGAAAATCTGATAGAACAATTGATGATCAGTAAGGGACTAGACTTGGCTGTTTTTACCTCAGATTTATTTCTGAAGATGTTTTCTCTTACACAGATCTGATGGGATTGGCATCTTTCTGCTAGTTTTTTTGTCTAAAGTCCCCAGAAGCAGCATTCCATTTTCATATAACCTTATTTAGACAAAACTAGTTACTAATTATGAAAAACCAAAGTTCCATATCTTAAACCTTTCTGTTTATCTCTTAATAATTTATATATGGCTTAAGTTTAGGTTTAGCATTTCAGTTTTATAATTCTGTAGTATTTATTTAAAGATATAAATGTAGACTATTTATGTAGACTTTCTAATGCTTGTATGAAATTCCAACAGAATTTTTGTTTTCTTAAATTATTAAAATTTGTTAGAGAAATACAGATTTCATATTTTATATTTTTAAGATTTGTAATTTACTAGGACCAGATTGGATATGTTAACAGTTAATTATTGATCATATAAATCAACAGGTAATCCTTGGGTAGCAATGCCAAAATAAATGATAAAACTGGAAAGAAAAGACTTATTTTTCTACCACTTATTTTGTGGATTGCAAAGAGCATACTTAGGGAAATACTGAGTTATATATAGAACTTGCCCTTATTGTTAAATATGGAGGAGATAAGGTAGATATAAAATACATATATACACCTATATATGTGCACGTACATAAAGAGCATACTCCTGAAATAGTTATAAATGATGTCAAAGAGGTCTGGAATAAAGTACTGTAGGAGTTGAACTAGAAGAAGAAAATTATTGGGAGATGGCATTTGAATGCTATACAGAAGATAAGTTCGTTTTGAATTTGTGAAACTGGGTCAAGGGTCTTTCCAATAAATCAAAAAATAAAAGCCAAGACATAAAGGGTAAGTGTAGACCTGGAGAAAAGGGAAGGATTCATTGTGGCTCGAGTATGGCATGCATGAATAAGAGGACTTGTATATAAGGTAAATTGTAATTTCATTATGGATGTCTAAAATGCCAAGACTAAGAATTTGACTTTTTTTTTTCATTTTCTGTAAATGTTAGTGCTTTGGTTTGAGGTCAGGTAATTCTCCATTGTAACAATGACTTTTTTACTTTCAGATTATAATTTGAGAGGTGAAGAACACACATTGGTAAAGCTACATTTATGTCTCTTAGATTTTCCAAGAGTCTATTTGACAGACTTGTTGAAAAGATTTCTTACTCACATAAGTAACTAAATATGTATATTAATGAACATGAGATTACAAGTAAGGACCAACCCTTTACCTTCAAGATGCTTAAATAATTCTTTGTGGAATCTGGCTACCAATTACAGTATAATATATATGATAAAATTATTCATTCATTATTGAATACTTTAGCTAACGTAGGCTAGATATCATTCTAGATGCTGATGTTAAAAGATGGTTTGAGTTAAAAACCTATTTGGGGGACTGAAAGGGAAAAAAACTGTTTCTTTGCATACTCTGCTACTATTCTCAGCACTTAACCTCTGATGTCTAGATGTGTGAGGATATTTCCTGCTGTTCAGTTCTGGCACTCTCTCTCTGGAGTTGGCGTTAGATCCCACAAGTTAAGGGCTTAGTTTGACAAGCATACCTCCACGTCAGATATCAGTTGTCTAGATTGTCACCTGTACTTCTGACTGGCTGTAAATCAGAAGTTCTCAGGTTAAATAATGAACTAGAATGACTTAGAAAACTCAGGACAATAATTTATTAACTAGACTACTGGCTTATTATCAAAGACTGCAATTCAGAACAACCTGATGGAGGAGCTGCATAGGGCATGGAGTGTGGGAATGAATGCAGTGCTCCCGTGCTCTCTCTGGATGTGCCACCCTCCTAGCCACCCTCCTCCTTGATGTGTGTAGAAACCTGGAAGCTCTATGAACCTGCCATACTTGAGATATTTTTACAGAGGCTTCATTAGGTAGAGATAATCAATTGTTAATCAATCTCTAGCCCTTTTTCCCTTCCTAGAAGAAGATGGCAGATGGGCTGAAGCAATCTCAAGCTTCTAATCATTCATGCTTGATCTTTCTGGTGACCAACCCCCACCTAGGAGCCCACCAAGAATTGCTTCAGTAAAACAAAAGACATTCCCATCTCCCAGGAAATTCCAGGGGACTTAGGACCTCTGTGTAAGATGCTTCTATCAACCACCACTCAGGATATTACAAGGTTTATTAGCTCTATTTTAGGAAAAGTCAGAGATCAAATAGAATAAAAATGCTCCAAGCACCTTTATCACATCAGAAATGATAAAGGTTTTAGGAACTATGGCCAGAAGCTGAGGACAAAAACCAAAATATATTTTTATTGCATCAGAATACTACAGGAAGACACATTAATGGGTAATACAGTGCAGTGGACATCTCTTCCTGGAATAATTAGGCAAGGTTTCATACAGTAATGACATAAATTGGGTTTGATGATGAATGGAAAATTTTCAAGCAGAAGAAGGGCATTCCAAGTCAGAGACAGATAATTCCAATTTGTAAGAAGTATGTTCAAGAAGTAGGGGCTTTATATTACTGTCCAAGGTCTTGTTGTCCTAATTTTTAATAGAAATGACCATTAGCCCCATAAAATTGATAGCATTTGTAAAGAATATGAAGTCAGTTTGACAGTAGCACAGTAACTATTTAAAGTTGAATTTAATATGATAATATCTTTTCTCTGAACTGCATAGTTTGGCAGTTTTTGCTTTTAATATCTATTAGAATAGAAGATAAGACATACCTTTATCAGGTTCATGACGTTCTGATTTTTTTTGGGAATTGTTTACAGGTGTGTTTGAGGTTCCTCTTGGGAGGAATTGTTCATTTGGAGGTCTTAGAATTTGTTAATTTGATGGTCTTTTTCGTTATTGTAAAAGCCTTTGTGACAGGTTAGTAGGAGAAAGGCTTATTTTATTTGCCTTTTTTTGTTTTGTTCTTTGCCTTTTTTGGACTTCGATTCCATTAGGGACAGTAGCCAATTTATCTTAAATCCTTGTGGTAATTTGACTCTGGGGATAAAACCTGCACTTTGCTTCCAACACACTGGACACTGTTCTTTCCTAATTTTCCCTTCTCTTTCACTAGTGCCTTCTGCTTTGTCTCTTTTATTGAATCAGTTTCCTCCCCCTGTCTCCAAATATTATCATGCCCTTCTCTTTCTTAAGTGCTCTCACCCGCTTCTGAGGTTTTAAATAACTCTAGAATCCTGTCTAACTCCCATTTCTTTCCTGTAGTACAACTTATTTTTTTGACTGTGTGCTGTACATTTCCATTTGTGTATCTAATAGTCATATCTACAACATACTATTTGCAGAACATACTACTCCTTTCATCTTCTCCTTAGTCTCATTAAATGGCACCTCTCACCATTTATAGTAATTGAGGCCACATACCTTTATGAGTAATCATGATTTCTTTCCTAAATTTTTTTCCCCATATCCAGTCCATCAGCAATTTGTATGAGTACATCCTTTAAAAATGTCATGAACTTGACCATTTTTCAGCACCCCCACCACTGCCTTTTTCATCTGAATCCTTACTCTTGACTATAGTGTTGCAAGTTGAATTCTCTGAGAAGCAGATGGAGACCCAGCTTAATGTGCAGAATATTTGTAAGGAAGTGCCCTTGAAGTAGACATTTGTGAAGGGTCAGGGTAAGGAAACAAAGTTGGACCTATGGAGAAGAGCTGTAATTCTGGCCCACTAGCAGTGTTGATGACCCCTTCAGAGAGTTCTGGAACTAAATGAACTATCAGAGTTGTCCTGCTTTTAACTAAAGTGATCAGGCTTTTATATCCCATCTAAGTCAGTCATTGGAATATTATTGGGAAAGGTATGTCACTGAGTGAAGCATCTCCCTGCAGCTAAGGGGATCCTTGAATAAACCACTAGCTGAAGACTGCTGGCAGCACTGCTAGCAACTGGAGCAAGTCCCTTCTTAAAAGGAGATCTGGATGATACATCATTGTGTCCACCCGTGTCACTAGTCTGCAATTCTTCATAAACATTTGGGGAGCAGTCCTTTCAGCAATCCAGTTGTGCATTCTTATTCTGGAGGAAAACTAGAAGAAAAAAGTATGATGAACTACAATCTGTATTGCTGCAGCTGATCTTGGGGTTGCAGTTAATAGTTTCCCTCCTCTGCTGTGCATTTTAATTCCCTCCTACCTTTATCTAGTACCTCTGCTGCACTTGGTGGCTTACCTGGTTACCATACCCTTCTTTAGCCAATGTTGCTACACTTATTCATAAACTTTCAGAATTAATTGAGGGAGTATCAAGAGATGCTCAAGAGGAGTGTGTCAGACATATTGTCCCAATCCTCATTGTGGAATAGTAACCCTACTCCTTGCTGATGTGATCAGAGTCAGTTGTTCCTGCCAATTCTTCTTGCCTTTTTCCCCCTGGAGATAAGCAAGCAACTGAAGTGCCTAAGTGCACTCTGTAGTTACAGTTTAATAGGACTCTTTTTGTTCCCAGGACAAAGAGTTTTCCCTTTGGAAGTTAAGACCTCTAAATTTGTAGAGTCCAGAATTGCAGGAAACGTAAGCACAAATTGGGAGTCAAAAGCAGGGCTACTTCTGCATGTGTTTTTCCCGTTAGGGGCACTTTAATAATATAGATTTTTAGTTCATAGTGTATCCTCCATCTTGGAGGTTAGTGGTCCATCTTTGTAGAGAATTGCCTTTGAACTAGTGCTTCAGCTATGCCTTTAAGTAGATATTCCAGTGCTCAGACTGACACTTCCTGATGGTAAGGTTTGTGATATGACCTGTGATTGCATGGTGACCTCCTTTGCGTGAAATGGTTTGACGTGTTGTATAGGAGCTTGTGCCAGGGAAGCAAACACTCCCTCTAAGGAGAGGCAAGCCCAACTTGGAATGTTTCTGATCTCAGAATGAATTATTTATCTAGAGTGCAAATGCCACAATATAGTCTAGTCTTTAAAGGATGGGCTGTTTTAGGTGCTCACCGTTGGTTTCTATCACTCTGGCTAGATACTGATTTTGACAGCAGCTGAATCAGCCTTAGTAAGTAGGATCTCATCCTTTGGGGCCATGTTGTCTCTGTACTGTATCTGAACTGTTCATGCACCCAACGTGCTAATGCTTGGCAGAGGCTGGCTGATATAATTTTGTCTACAGGGCTTTTTAATTCTTCTTCCTTAGTGGATACTGGTTAACATTTACAGTTCATGATAGTTCTCAACTACTCATTCATATCTCTTTCTCCCCCACTTCCTGTCTTTAGTTATCTGTTCTTTCTCTTCTAATAACTCGGCCCTGTGCCATTGCCCATGAGCCCATATACAATCTAACTATAGTTCAGTTCTTTGTCACCCAAGAGGATGACCCAGGTGTACTTCCTGTTTTACTTACTGAGATTCTTTTTCTTGCCACTGAATTTCAAGGCCACCCTTGAGTGTGGTTATAATTGCTGCTACTGTTCATTTTCATTTGACATTCACATGCTTAGCCAACCCTCCATGAATCCTCCATGATGTATCTTATGATTTGAATATTTATAGATCTAAGTTGAAGATAGGGAAAAAATCAGGGATATGCATGTACCTTCATGCGGCAGTTTTCACCTTTGTAGCTTCACCTCTTATCCTTACCTACCTAACTTAAGGTATAAAGATCTACTTGTCATTTCCCAAACTTGTTATCCAGTTTTCCACAGGAGTGGTCGAGAAGAGTGACTTAAATCTTAGTTCCTCATCATAAATAGGGAATAAAAGAGGACCTGCCTTAATAGATCTTCTTGAGAGTATTAAATCAGATGACACATGTGAAGTGTTTATGTGAGCTATTGTTCATTTTTTTACTCCTTTTCTCATTCTTAAGATTTTTGTATTACGACCGGTACTCATTTTCTCATTCTTCTCACATCAGACTGGTGAACCATTTCCAACATGATAATGATAAGAATTGTAAGTTTATCATTTATTGGTGTAAATTGTCACTTCTCTGAATCTTTCTATTTGTGGTCTCGGTGATCTAGTCCATGCTTATGTCTCAATTTCTATAGTGAGTTAAGCTCTATATGCCCTTTTCCTAATGGTCTGGAAAGCAGTACAGTCCATTTTGGTCTGCCTGATTCTGTTGGTCTCCTGGTCTTAGCTAAAGTGTCGTGTTCTCAGAAAGTTTGCCTGTTGTAGGACCCGTTTTTTTGCCAATCTTCTTCCATTCCCTCACCATCTTCCCATCGTCTCTACTCCTGTTATATATTCTTAGGGCATCCAGCAGTTTTCCTTATATTTATCATAATTATAATTAGTTATTTCTGTAATTACCTGTTTTATGCTGACATTTTTACCTAGGAGATATTTTTTGTGATAGCTTGCAGCGGGGGTTGGGGTGGGTAGTACCCTGTTTTAGTGCCTACCACCATGTGCAGTGCATAGTAGGTGCTTAGTAAACATTTGCTGAATTACTAACCCATAGCCATCTATCAACTCTGTTAACTCATGCTAAATTACTGACTAACCTTTATTTTTCCTTCAGCTCTCTACTAAGCTAGAGACAATATTCATTTGCATGAAAGAGCAATATGTAAAGTATGTAAAAATAGCATGTATTAGTCTAAAACTGCATTATCAGCACATGATGAACAAATGAACATTTTCTTGATTGGACCTTCTACTTTAATGTTCCTTTTTAATATATAGTTAATGCTTCTGAGAAAATTTGGAAAATTTTGTATCCAAATTTTTATTAGATATTATATATGAACATCATTTCTCATTTCATTACATTTTTTACAACATGATTTTAATAGGAAGATAGTTTTTTATCTGATACATTTACCAACATTTTTCAATAATAGTCTGGTAGAATATGTAAACAATTTTCAGTATTATAACATGGTACTCAGTAAACATTTTTCAAAATATTTTATGTTCATATCTGTTTTACCCTTAGAATTTTTAAAATAAAATTTCTGGGTTAAAGAGTATATTGGGAGTTAGGGGTTGGGTGCAGTCCACATACATCCCAAGGTCCCAGTTTCATGTCCTGGTTCTGGCAGAAACAACCAAGATGAGCTATTAAATAAAATAGTGTTTCTTCCTCCTCTCTCTTCCTGCCTGTCTCTGCTCAACTTCATTCCTGCCTGCACCTTTCTTAGAAAAAAAAAAAAAAAGAAGTATATCATTGTGACCTGGTGGCTTAGTGGTTAAGTTCACAGCCTCTGACTGGAATTATCCGTATACATCCCAAGGACCTGTGTTCATAATTTGGGCCAGGGAGAACAGCCGAGACAAACTAAATAAAATCCTCCTCCTCTCCCTGCCTTTCTACTCACTTTCATTTCTGCCTGTACCTTTCCTTTAAGGCAGTCAGGTGTGAATATTTGTCACGCTGTGTTACCAAATTGTCAGTATTGTCCTCTAGAAATGTCGTACCGTTAACATTTCTCATGATAGTGAGTGAATCTCAGCCTACCTTTCCTGCATTGCATATCGTAATTAGTTTTCTGCCAGCTTACGAGGTTTTCTAAAGAAGCGATAATTGGATCATGTTTGATTACTAATAAAGCTGTATATTTTTCTTGGTTTTGGTTGTTTGTATTTCTTCTGTTAGTTTTCTATGTCTTTTGCTCATTTTTCCCATTGGGATGTTCCAGATTGTTATAATATGATTCTAATATTTTAATATCCTAATTTTCATTAATTGTTTATTAAATATTTAATTAAAACATTCATACATTTAAATAATATAGATGTATTTAAATAACAAATAACTTAATTACATTTCAAGTTCTCACATAGTAAGATCAGCTTCATCTTGAAGTAGCATTAACTAAGTTATTATCTGTGTAATTTTTTAAAAAGCATCATGTTTTGTAAATTAGGAGCCTTTTGTGGCAGATGAGTATATTGAACGTCTTGTGTGGAGAACCCCAGGAGGAGGCTCAAGAGGGGGACCTGAAGCTTTTGATCCCAAAAGGTGAAGTACAGATGTCTTTATCCATATACCCAGTCTCGTGTAAATTTATATTTGTAATAGAGATGACTATTGGAATTACTTCTGATGTTCAGGTTAGCCAGTAAAAGACACATGTTAAAAGTCTGGGTAGATTTATTTTTCTGCTTTTACTTTCTTTTATTTTAAAGAAGGACTTTAACTGATAGGAGGGAAGGGATTTTATTGAGTTATAAGAATTTAAAATTTTTTCTGATTAGAATAAATTAGAAAGAATTTAAAATTTTTTCTGGTTAGAATAAATTAGAAAGTGTTGAGTATACCATTAGCATAAAAATGTTAAATAGTTTAATTATAGC
This sequence comes from Solenodon paradoxus, assembly GCA_004363575.1. NCBI lineage: Eukaryota > Metazoa > Chordata > Mammalia > Eulipotyphla > Solenodontidae > Solenodon > Solenodon paradoxus. The sequence goes on from RJWH01003955.1 coordinate 70,498, forward strand.
TGTAAATTGGGCAATTGAAACTGTACCTTAGAATATACAATTTAATTTTTTATATAACACATTTACCTTTTTGATTATTTCTATAAAAGTGGTTTCTATTCTGTGGATTAATGGAAATTCTAAGAGGAGTGTTCATTCGTATAAGCAATGACCCGCTGAAAAGTCAGTAGTTAAAGACTGGCATACTTTAAGTGTTATTGTTTTGAAGCTATATAGTCTGGACAAAGTTATGAAGAAATGAAGTTATAGAAAGACTAGATCTTATTGATTGAAGAAATTTCTAACAAGACACCCTAAAGAAAATTAACATCATCATCCCTAACTCAAGGAATGCTTATAAGCTTTTATTTGCAATTATAGGTGAACTGGTCAATTCCTAGTGAGTATTCTTAGATGAATCAATACATTTTCTAAATTTTCACTGTTAGGTTATTAGAAGAATTTGTAAATCATATTCAAGAACTTCAGATAATGGATGAAAGGATTCAAAGAAAAGTAGAGAAACTAGAGCAACAGTGTCAGAAAGAAGCCAAGGAATTTGCCAAGAAGGTACAAGAGCTCCAGAAGAGTAATCAGGTAAACATTTAGCTAAGCAATGAATAGTTTATAGTCTTTAATATCTTTATTTCCTTCCAGTTTTAAGTTCTTAAGTTGAATCAAGTGATAGCGGAGAGCCCTCTCTCTCCCACTTCCGTTCCCTGGGATAAAATGTTCATGAATTCTTATCAGGCACTCTTGTACTGGCTTGCCTACTGAGTATTAGTTTAGGATCACATCCTAATCTCTTTTTAGGCTAGGATGGTGTCCTTGACTCCCCTCTAACAGTCTAACTTTCAAGAATAACACTTCAGCAGACCTATATTTGTAGGGACTAATTATTAGCTTGGATATTAGGTAGTCATTTATTTAATCCTTTTAATAACCTACTTGATAGACAAAAGAACTGAGACACAGAGGTTAGGCCATGTCTTGCTGGGCATGAATTTGTTTTCATGGATCATCTCATAGGTAACTTATGTTGTATTTATTTTCCTAGGTTAGAGAGCAATGATGGTTTGGTTTTGATTTATATTAACTTATAAACTGAGTTCTCTGATTATATCTTTTGCTTTTGAACATTTTTCCTAGGTTGCCTTCCAACATTTCCAAGAATTAGATGAGCACATCAGTTATGTAGCAACCAAGGTCTGCCACCTTGGAGACCAGTTGGAGGGGGTAAATACACCTAGACAACGGGCAGTAGAAGCTCAGAAATTGATGAAATACTTTAATGAGTTTCTAGATGGAGAATTGAAATCTGATGTTTTTACAAATTCTGAAAAGGTGAGTACTATCAGAAGAATGAAAGCAAATTAGAGCATTAAAAACAATGCCGTAATTATGAACTAAAGTAACTTCTTTACAGAGTCAGACTTCAGATTACTAAGTAGTTGACTTTTTAAAAGTTCTCATTGTTCTGAAATGTGTATTGTTCTCAAATTAGTCTACTTGCCTGCAGATTGCTAATGAATCATTTATATTCAAGTTCTCAGTTGTGGTATCTGAAATTTTGTTATTAAGTGTGGTCTAGGAAGGATGAGGTAACTATATTCATAAAAGTATTTCTTTTCAGTGATTAACTTTTAACATTAATAGAATTTCTATAGTTCTTGAATATTTACATTGGATGAGATGATAGTTAGACATGAATCATTGATAAGCCGAAGTATCTTTCTGTTTAAAGAATTGAGATTTAGTTTTTATTATATTTAAGTAAAAATCTTTTGTAAAGAATTAAAGCAGCACACTGGTGGCTCAGATACTAAGCTGGCTACTGAGGCACAGACCAGGTAAAGCCCAAGAACCTGGGTATTTTGACCCCGGGCCTAAAGTGGGGAACAACCAAAAGAAATAAACAAGAAGTTCTCCTTTTCCTTAAAAATACTTCTTCCTCTCCCTTTCTTCCTTCCTCTTAAAAAAAAAAAAGAAGAAGAAGAAGAAGAAGAAGAAATGAATTAAGGCACAGTTTGGACCAAGGAAAAATTGAAAAATCTGAATTGTTTATGTTAGTTCATTTCTTACCACTAGTAATCACTTAATCCTGGTCTATATGCACATGAGATTGGCTGCTTTATAACCTTGAAAGAAGGTTATTTAGCTCATTTTCTTCCCTTGAGGAGAAAAATAAATAAAAGTGCATGAAAAAATAGACATTCTTAGGGATACTATCTGTTTGTAGTAACATTGTCCGCGGCTACACTGACTGCTGTCTTCCTGAATTATTCCAGATTTACTCCATCTCAGATGAATGTTCAGAACTATGTATTCATTAAAGTTTGCTTTGAAATAAATAAGCAATATATTTTTGTGAGTGGTAACTATATAGGCTTAAAGAATTTGTAATTTTTAAAGATTTTTGAAAAATAATCCCTTTTTATAAAAAAGAGGTTTTTAAAGAATGAGTTTCAGTAATTTGTAGTATAGGGTAAAACTGATAGGATTAATATAAAGATGTTATAATATCTAAAAACTTGTAAAACACTGTATCTGACTTGATTTTTATGAGTGTGTGTGTGTATTTATGTAATTTGTGCATTATTTTAATTTTATACCTTGGAGTATCTTGATTTATACCTGTTGGATTGTATGGTATATTTATGTTCTATTATAAACAAAATGCAGATAATTTACCAATGTAATATGGCCTGTTTACTTGAATGCAATTCAATTTAGACTCCTATAAAAATATTCTTAAGTTGACTGATTAAACACATTTTCACCTGTTTTTATTGCTTGTAATGTTTTGCATCATGAAATTATATTGTTTACTCCTTTCTGAAACATTTTAATTATGTTCAAATGGTTATTTCTTTGTCTTACTGTGGTCTCTTAAGTTTTGACATCTTGTTTAATTAATTTGTTTATTTGGAAGAAGCACTTGATTTATTTTATTCAGTTGTTCATCACTGGTTGTTTCCCCAGCCCTGGGGACCTTGAGATGTATGTGGACTGTGCTGGTTTAAACCACAAGGCCGTCAGCGCATGCCAGTTTTGACATTTTACTTGAGAAGCAACCTTGATAGTCTTGCTAGTTCATTCATTTGGTCACTCAAACATCAGTAAATGTTGAGTAGCAAGTATAAGCTTACAATGTGTGAGTTAATTTATTTTCTCTCCTTTCTTTCATTCTCTTCTGTATCCCATTTTCTTTCATCTTGTGTGTTCCTTTTTTTTTTGTTATATTATTCCTTTTTCTCCAATTGTTTTGTTTATATTTTTCCTCTTAGTTTTGTTTTATTATTTACTAATTCTGAATCGTCATTTTAAGCGTGGTATCATAACAGTTAGCTATACTTAGGAAGTACATATGGCATTAGATTGCTAATCATGAGATAAAATCCTGGGCTCTCTCATTTCTGCACTCTGTGCCAGTCACCTTCCCAATGGGAAGAAAAGGAAATGTAGGGAGGTGAGGTATGTGATCCTAGAAGAATTTGGAATGGGATAAGATAATCAGCGTATATTATTCCTTTTTCTTCCTACTCCATAATAATTTTTTTTGTTTTTTGTAATCTTTGCTTTTCAGAAACTTTGAAATTCCTTCCCTGGGAAAAGCATTTCTATATATAGTCACGTTATATATTCCCTGTTACCTGTCCTAAAAGTGTATCACTTATTTTTCTTCCTATAATACCAGCTTATTGTTCATGTGTATAGTAACTGATAACTCTCATGATATTTAATATTGTTTGTTAGCATGGGTGGTCTCTCACCTCATCAAAAGCAGATATAAGTAAATAATTAGATTCTGGTTTTGACAGCTTTTCTACTTATTGCTATAATATATTTTAACTGCTGGGTGGATGACTTATTAGCTACTTGTACTTTAAACAATTTCTACAAAACAATTATCTATCAGAAGTCAGTAAAGACAAGCAGTATTTACTGCTCTATTCCTACTACATTAAGCATTCGTACCTAATATAGTGTATATAATATTGCTCATTATTGCACATAATAAGAATTTCCATCTCTTAAAAGAACGAGTACAGACTCCTGATGGAAACAGACCTGGCTGTGTATCAGGCAGGTCTTTCTGAAAGAGTTATTGATGAAGAAAAAAGGATGGATATTTCTAGTATACTGCAGTTTTACCTGTGCTCACATGCACAGGATAAAGTGAATGTTTGGTAATTAAAAATGACAGTGACATGCTGACTAGGAGAGACTAGATAACTCAAGTGGAAATGCTATATCACACTGTCTTTTGTCCACAGTGATATTGTTCATCCCTGTTATTATCCAGTTGCTTGCCAGACTACACATGGCTACTCAGTTAGAAAAATTTGTATTAATGTTCTCACCTTTCTCTGCATCTCCCTAAGAGAGTTCTATGTCTCTGTCTCTCTTTCTCACTCTCTTAGTTTAAAAGGAAGTAAATAGTCAGAAAATCAGTTATTGGAAGTATGCCAAAATAAAACTCAGTAGTAATTTGAAATGTAAAGAAAAAGTGAACATTATATAACTCTCCTACATGTTAGTGTGAGTATATAGTCAAATACCTGCATTTAAAGAGTTTTAGACCCCTAGACTGGGTCCTTTAGTTCTACAACTGAATACGTTTCTGTAGCATATTTCATTAAGGAGACTTCATATTAAAGTTTCGTAAATTTATATTCATTAATTAGACAAGCATTTTGTTTTTATTTAGCTTAAAGTGGGCTATATGCAGTAGTCTGATCTGAATTATTTTCTAAATCATTTTTGTCCTTTTTGGACTCACTAACTCAAAACTGACATTTCTATTTTCAACAATGATTTGAAATTTAAAAAAAAATTTAGTTTTATTGAAGGAAAATTGCATCGTAATATAGGTTTAATGTCGGATCATTATAAATTATATAATATATAATATTATATATAATACAATAAATATACCACAGACAATTTTTTCATTGTTAACTTGAACTGCAGGTTTTATTGGAAAGGGATTATGGTATTATAAATTCACAAGATTTCAGTACCAGAAAGACAAATACTTGTTATTATTGACTCATTCTTGATGATACCCCAGATATATTCCTATATATATTCCTGTTCCTAACAAGGTTAGATTTATTGTGAATTTAAAATAATTTTTGGGTGAAAGTCTATGGGCATACATAGGAGAATCTTATTTTCAAATCTAAAAACCAAGTTTTGATATGTATGAAGTTTTTTTTTAATTATTGCTTTTGTTTATTTTTTAATAGATAAAGGAGGCAGCAGACATCATTCAGAAGTTGCACCTAATTGCCCAGGAGTTACCTTTTGATAGGTAAGTTTGTGTCTCAAGAACTAATTTGTATATGTGGTATAATTTATAGAATTAAATTATATTTCTGCCTGTATGTTTTTGCTCAAAAAGAATTTATTTAATCACTTCTTTTGTATATAGGTACATTATATAATAATCGATTGGAAAAACTTGGTCTTTCAATATCTAAATTTACTGATGTATATTGAAATAATTTCATTTGTTTTTCTTCTTCAAAAAATTGAAGGAGGACTTTGAAAATGGCTATGAGATATTGAATTTTTATTTTTTTGTATGTTTATAACCAGGATGGGAGGGGATAAGGACAATTTAAACATGGGTTCATTCAGCTGCTTTTTTTTTTTAAATCTCTAGATGAGAGTTCTTAAGCTTTTAGGGTTCTTGGATACTTGAAAGCTAACAAAAGCAATAAAGTTGCTTTAAAAAATTCAGAAATTGCATTCAATTTCATGGAGTTTTAGACTCCCCTATAAGAAATTCAAGTTAAGAAATCCTGCTTTAGATGAAAGGCCCTAGAGCTATTGCTAAGTTCAGGTATTAATGGTTTCAACCTAAAAGAAACTTCTCTAAGGACATTTTTTCATGATTTAGTTCATAGAATATCAGCCTCTTTAATACAGTTTTGATGGTAGTAGTTTCCTCTTTTGAATATCTGCAAAGATGTCTTACATAACATACAGCATCTCTATTATTTGTGTCATACTTGAAGTTCTACAGGCACAAATAGAATATACATACATTGCTAAGCCATCATTTAGCAATATTGACCATTATTTTCCAAACATAGAATGAGAATATATTGACTTCTCCTGAAGTATCTCTTCCTTTTACTCTCATCTCTCTTTAATTTTATCTCATTGCATATGTAGATATGGATAAAATATGTTACCCATAATAGGTGTACAATAATTATTTTTTCTTTATTAAGCAGTAAACCAAAACAAAAGGAACCAGAAAAGAAAGGGAAGGAATAAAAATAAATAAATTTTAAAATTAGAGAAAATAATAAGTAATCCTCCAACACTTGATCCTACTTTCTTCCCTTTTGGCAACCTCAGCCTTGGTGGCAAAGCTTTATTTTATCAGTTTACTTGCATCATTTCCTGTATTCCAAATATAGGTGAAATGATCTCTTTCTGACTTAAATCCCTCAGCAAAATACCCTCCAGTTCCTTCCATGTTGTGGTGAATGCAAGATTTTGCCTATTTGTGTTTGTTTTTTATTGTCTCAGTTGCATGCCAAAGCCAAGGCATATCTACTAAATTTTCCTTATTCATTTATTGACAGTCACTTAAGTTGTTCTCCTATTTTGACTGTTGTAAATAGTAGTGCAATAAACATAGGGTTGCATACATCTTTTCAAGGTAATATTTTCATGTTCAGTAGATACCCAGAAGTGGAATTACTGGATTGCGCTGTAATCTACATTTAATTTTTTGAGAAAACTATTATGTTTTCTATTTGACTGTACCAGTCTACCTTCCCACCAACAATATATGAGGGTTCCCTTCTCTTTACACCCTTACCAACGTTTGCTTACTTTTTTGATATAGACCATTCTTATTGGTATAAGGTGATATTTCATTGTGGTTTTGATTTGCATTTCTCTGATAATAAGTGATGAAGAACATTTACCTGTTGGCCATCTGTTTATCCTCTTTGGAAAGGTGTTTATGGAGATCCTCTCCTCTGCCACATTTATTGACTGGGTTGCTTTTTTGTTGTTGTTGAGTTGTACGATTCTTTATATATCTTGGATACTAACCCCTTGTCAGATGTTGGTATGCAGATATCTTTTCCCATGCAGTAGAGTGTTTATTTGTTCTGGTGATAGTTTCTTCTGAACGGAACCTTTTTATTAATAATCACATTTGTTTATTTTTTCTTTCATTTCCCTTGCCATTGGAGTTGCCATATACATCTTTCAGTACAATATCATGAAGTGTATGACCAATATTTTCTTCTATATATTTTAGGTCTCTAATCCATTTTGAGCTGATTTTAGTGTAGGTGTTAGAAAGTGCTCCAGTTTCATTCTCTTGAATATGGCTGTTCCGTTTTCCCAGCACCATTTGTTGAATACATTACTTTCTCTTCTGCATGTTCATGGCATCTTTGTCATAAATTAACTGACCATATATGTTTGGGTTTCTTTCAGGACTCTCAATTCTGTCCATTAATCTGTGTGTCATTTTATTCCAATGCCATATGGTTTTCATAACTGTAAATTCTTTTTACCCTCTTCATCTGTGTTTGGCTTCTCTTGCCAGCCACTCTTTCCTCACGCTGATTGCATAGGCTCTCAGCATTAATTTTCCATGATGTGCCTTCCTCCTTGATGTTTTAAGATTTAAACTTTTTTAGTGTGTGGTAGGGTGATATTTTAGTTTCTTAATTCACAAAGATTTGTATAGTAAGTCTGCTGGGTGCATTGCTGGGTCCTTTTTAATGGCCTCTCTCTATTTTTCAATTTTAAAACTCATTTACATATACCTATTAAATCATTGTTTTCATTTTGAATAATAATAACGGAACTTTATAAGAAACAAATCCCAAGGGGTAGTGTGGTAGTTAGATAGCAATCAAGTGAATTTGAAATGTAATGAATCTGAGACCCAACTCAGTGTTGGGGCTGACCAGGTTTAATGCTGCATATAGATCTCCTCCCTCTTGAATGAGGATTTTGGTTATTCAGTGTGAATTTTCTAAACAAGAATCAGCTACTCTATTTGAATTGTGTGCATTTAGAATTATCATTTGACTTGTTTCCTCTCCAGGACTCTGTCTTTGTCTTGTTAACATCTTAAATTACTATATACATTAGTTACAACTGCTGAACCTCACCATTGGTTTCTATTTTTCAGATTTTCAGAAGTAAAATCCAAAATTGCAAGTAAGTGAGCTTTTTTTTTGTTTAACTTCTTTCCGTAGATAATAAAAGAAAGCAAAAAGCAAACAGTAAGAGGAGAGAGAGGGAATAATGTCATCCTTCTACCCCTGAGTTTGATTCCTCTTTTTAAAGTAACTATTACTAATTTCTTGGATATTCTCCCAGAATATTTTTTGGATATACAGGTTCAGGCCATAAATCATATTTGTACATGTATATTTATATAGAATGTAGTTCTGATGACCCCATTTATTTTGAAATAATTGGTAGTGTACTGTACAAAATATTTTGAAGGTTATTTTGTATCTATACAGACATCTCCAAAGTAGGCACATTTTTTTTTAACCAAGCTCATATAAGCATTTTAATACCTATTTACCTCCTTATGTGGTTGATTATTGTTAGTCTCAAGATTGTATTTTAGCAGATCATCTACATTTCTGGAAAAATCATTGTATTTTCAGAATTCGTAGTAGCATGAGTCACTCTCTGGAAAGGCCATTGCATAGAAGGTTCGGAGAACCACCTATTTTCCCAAAAGTGTTAGAATAACTATGACATAGATAGTTGGGCTTCCTGACAGTATTATTGATCACTATAGAATAGTCCAAATTGTGAATTGAATATCACACATTAAGATGGGATTTGGTTGAGTTCACCATTTTCATGGTAAAGGGATCTGAGCTAAATAGTTCTGTAGTCTTTCTCATTCTTTCCATAGCTTCAGGTTTAAGACTTTTTCCTATCTGTTCCTATCAGAAATGGCATCCGGGATCAAAAGCACCAGTCACCTGCTTTTTAAAGTGACATTGGCAGTTAGACTATGGGAAAGTCATTATTTCCCAATTTGGAAGATTTTATGTCTTAAAAATATAAATTTGTGTACCACAGTCTATTACAGGGGCTAGATTCACTGTTTAAAATCTCATGTTTATAATTCTTCAAAATAGGTAGCTCCATAATCATGTTTGTAAATGACTCATAATCATAAATAATTATGGATACTTTATCTGTCTCTATGTAGCTGAATGCATGACTTTATTTTTATTTTTAGGTAAATACCATGACTTAGAATGCCAACTGATTCAGGAATTTACCAGTGCTCAAAGAAAAGGTGAAATTTCCAGAATGAGAGAAGTAGCAGCAGTTTTACTTCATTTTAAGGTAAATAGGAAATTGTAAATTTTAAAGTGAAGACTGGTCTTTTAGGTAGTGAAATGCAGGAACCAGACAGTAGATGTTAAAAGATTTAAATCCAGGGACTATCAGATGTAATACAAAGGATGTTGTGTTATGAATTGTGGAATTTGAATTAGGAAGAGAATCCCTGTATGAGAGTGTATTTCTGCAAAGAAGTTGCTTATCAAATAGTGCTTCCTTCTGTCTCTGTATTTAGATCAGATTAGGGTAATGGAAGCCATTTGTTCAACTTTTCATTATTTAAATAACATCTGAATGAGTACTGAGAATGATTCTTGAGATAATAGAGTGCTTTGACTTGCCTTTTTTTTAATGTATAATTTGTTAGTAAGCCAAAATCTCATATTGAGTTTAAGATCACAAATTATTTTGTTTTAAACATGTTCTGTTAAGATGAATTCAGTTTTTAAAGTGTATTTTCCAGACTGCCAGTGAAATACAGCTCTATCCAGATTCTTGCAAAGAAGGGCAAAAACTTTGAATTCAAGAGGTGAAAGAAGGAAATATGTACATAAAATCTTTTTTCATAACCTTGAATTGAATCTGTATGTGTATGTAGAAGGAAATGCCTAGATGACCATAGGGAAACATGACTGTAAAGAATTCAGTTATATCTCAGCTTTCTTCTTTCAGTCTAAAGTCCTATAAGGAAAACAAAAAATAAAATCCTATAACCATATAACCAGCTAATAAAGCTTATCAAGAAAGTGTTGGCTTTAATAGAAGATTGACACCTATGTTAGGTTATTAGTTTTCTACAACTAATTTTATTTAAGTCCAACAATTATTGCTCTTACCCATTCACTGGGACATAGTCATGGCTCTTTTTCATGTAATAATTCTTTCATTGAGGTTATTATTATTTGTTGTTATAATTGAACCAAAACCATGATAATACTGATTTCTCTTTTATTTATAGGGTTATTCCCATTGTGTGGATGTTTATATAAAGCAGTGCCAGGAGGTAACATAACAGCATACTTTATTTTATACTAATATATGTTTTAAAAATCATTAAAAAATTATATATTCACTATATAAAATGCCTCTGTTGTTTAGGGTGCTTTCTTGAGAAATGATATATTTGAAGATGCAGCAATACTCTGTCAGCGGGTGAACAAACAAGTTGGAGATATCTTTAGTAATCCAGAAACAGTACTGGCTAAACTTATTCAAAATGTATTTGAAATCAAACTACAGGTAATTTTGAACAGTGATTAAGTAATTTTAAGACAATGTGTGATTTTTGTTTGTGTTTGTGTTTGTTTTTTTTAATTCAGTTAAGTAATGTCTTAAAGAATAGTAATTACTCGTTCAATGAAAGAGAAAGGAATAACAGTGTCATACTTTTTAAAAAGGGTTTTGTTGTTCACCAAGAAAAAGTGAGTTGATCCTTTAGTGTCATTTGAGCACATATTTGAAGTTTGTAACGCAATAGTATCAGTAGTTTTAACAGATTTTAGTAGTGTAGCCTCAGGTTTTATTTCTTGACCAATAGATGGCATTTGTGAAATTGAAGAATTGTAATGTAGATAGAATTTTTTTATATTGTGATACTAATATGAAAAGAAAAAACAATAGGAATTTAATTTATAACCTTGACAACCATATCACTATATTTTAAGATTGCATTTCTTAATGTTTACCACTAAATTAAGAAACATTAAATAAGTGTTTTAAAAACACAATTCAGGACTTTTTGTAGTACTCAAAGGTGCTTATATATATATACATATACATATATATATATATATATATATATATATATATATATTCTCTACGAGTTTAGGTATAACGCATAGCATTTCCCAGTTTGAGAGTAATATTTTCTACTGTCTTAAGGGATGCTAAGATTACTCAGAATCAGTTTGGGAAATTCTGCTTTATTATTGTTTTTTGTTTGTTTGTTTCTAATCTGTTCCATGAGGCAAGATGGGCAAGTTTCAAAGAAAAGATAATTTGAAATTCTTGATACTTTTCCCAACACTAATATAGATCTACAGGTAATTAGAAGTAGTGAAAATTAAAAACCTATTTTCTTTTTCATTATAGGTTTACTTTCTATGCTATGTATTGACATTTTCGTTGGATTTTACGTCAGATCAGTATTTAAGAGTGCTGAGCTACTTTAAAAGAAAAATTTTGACTGTACAATTTACTATTTATTTAATTGACCTAATGTTGACTTTTTTTTTTAGAATTTTGTGAAAGACCAGTTAGAAGAATGTAGGAAGTCCGATGCAGAGCAATATCTCAAAAATCTCTATGATCTATATACAAGGTATATCATTGATTATTAGAAGATGACAGTAGAGCTCAGATTTTCTACTGAAAATGAGAAAATATTCAGATATTTTTGAATAACAGTTTTTCATATAGCAGTGTACCTTTAGCATTAAGCACTTGACTTTATTGTGTAATTGCATCATTTTTAGCATATTCACTTAAGGAGATGGATAGTATGCTTTTTATTAATATATTTTAATGAAACAAAGTTGTTTATCTTGTTTATACTAAGACTCAAGAATTTTGTTTATGATTTAAATTATGAGCTACTTCATTTTTTCAGTGAATTAGTATGATTACATTTATCCGCAGTTACAATTTTAGAAATTGAGAAGAGGGAAGTAAGAAATACTTAACAAAACTTTCAACCTTATGTTTGATGTAGAATTTCTTGTGATTTTATCAATGACAGAAATATTGCAAGACACTTGACATCAAGTTTTTTACAAGCGTATTGCTATTCTTCAGTGTCATTATTTTGGGAGGCGAGTTCTCAAAAGTAGCCATAATCATACTCAACAGTAAAACTAGTGATCCTGTCTTTTCAACAATGGGAAACAGATAGTTAAGGAAAGTCCACGTGAACAAAGTAGACCTGTCAGTATTCTAACTTTAATGCCATGTTATAGATGACCTTGAAAGCATACTTTTTGCCACCTGCCACTGTTGCCATTTCCATACAGGTTTATTGTGTAATTTTCCTCTCTTAAGTCATCCCTAGGAGCTTATGACAGTTTTCAAAATCATGATTTTGTTACTAATATCCATTCTACATTATATTATAGCCCTGTGCAGCTGCTCTCTCTTTATTTAGTATCTTCCACAGGTTTAAGGAATGGTCGTTTAAAATAAGTTATTAAAGTCACATGTAAAAATACATATTCCTTGATATGGTTACTATACCTAAAATATACATTAATCTTTTTTTCCCCCTTTTCCATGAAAAGAACCACCAGCCTTTCCAGCAAGTTGATGGAGTTTAACTTAGGTACTGATAAACAGACTTTCTTGTCTAAGCTTATCAAATCCATTTTCATTTCCTATTTGGAGAACTATATTGAGGTGGAGACTGGATATTTGAAAAGCAGAAGTGCTATGATCCTACAGCGCTATTATGATTCAAAAAATCATCAAAAGCGATCCATTGGCACAGGAGGGTGAGTGTTTTTGTTAGATATTATAGTTAAAGGTAAGAATTGTACTATATTTGGACAAACTTGTCAAATAACTGTCATTGAAATTTTCTCGGAACTCCTTTAATCCAGTTTACATCATTGATCAAATACTGTCTCTTAAACTACATGTTGAATCACCTAACATAACATGATTGAAATGTAAAGCAGACCAGCATTATAAGTTCTTTGGTGTCTCTTACTATCCCCTGCCCCAGACTGAGTAAATTACCATATTTTGCCATGTATAATGTACTCCCAATGCGTAACGTGCACCCACGTTTTTGGCCCTATCTTCAGGGGAAAAAATTTTTCGTTTTAATTTTTTATTTCAAATTTGTATTTGTTTCTATTTAAGTACTTGTGTTTTGTATTATAAAGGAATTTTAGCATATTTAGTGCATTGTTTTAGCACATTATGGTACAGGAAATTTTATTTAACACATAATTATAAAACACAAGAGCAGATGCAAGGTACATACTTTTCTTCCTGTCGCCTCCACAATCTCCTGACTCCCTGTGGGAGGAGGTCCAGAGTGTCTCTTGGCAGCTCTGTTGCCAGGCTCTTTAGCATATTTAATGTTAGCTTAACACTTGCAGTGTCAGTATTGTAGCAGTATTGGCTAGATTGCTAGTTCACCACCCACCCTAGGGTATCAAATTCGGCATCCCCTGTCTTATCAAGCAGAATCACTTACTCTGTGGACAACAGTACATCTCTTTTTGTTCATTTCATTGAATCCTTGGTTGAAATTGCTTTTGTTGCAAGTTTGTCTTAAGTTCAACAAAACCAGTTGTATTCACAGGTATTATTTTGCATATAGATATCATTATTGATTTTTAGAGTTACACTTTTAACTCATAAACATAAGATAATTAAAAGCAGAATTATTACTACCCATGTATAATGCACATCCTTATATTCTCTCACCAATTTGGGCAAAAAATTGTGTATTATACACGACAAAATATAATATTCTAGGTTATTAACTAAGAAACAAGAAGCACATCAGTTTTTGTTGTTGAAAAAAAGCAAATTGTTCGTGATTTATTTGCGCTGAACTTTTTAATGACTTAATTTATACCTTAAAACCTATGTTTACTAACTTACTAGAAGAAAATGATTTGCATAAGAGTTGTGTAAGACTCAGTTTTATCCAGTGTCAACAGTCTGGAACCCTGTTGATTCCAGGATGAAGCAGAATTAATTCTATGGAGACATAATAAAGATTCCAGAGTCCGTACATTTACACATCCAAATCAGTTTCCTAGTTGTTATATATTGAATAATAATCAGGGAGAAATTATAGTTAAGAAGTAATATCTGAAAGACAATAGCAGGTAAAGGAAAAGAAAAATTAAAGAATAGTTTAAAAAATTAGTTCACATTAATCTGGAGCTATTTAATTTAGACGTAAAAAAACTTGAATTATCATAAGATACCACAATATAATAGCCAACATGACCCTCATTCATTAAGAACAGAAATTATGTTTAGTATATTTCTTTTAATAATAAAGACGTGCGCAATATGTTTAAATGGTTAAATATATTTGAAAGGTATTCAAATTTTAAAAAAGGTTTTCATGCAGGACCATTTAGTTTTCTGTAATATTAACTTCTTTAGAATAAATAGCTTACTTCCTAAGAAAACCAAATAAGAATTTTTTGGCTGTTGAATCAAAATTGTAGAGCTGAAAGAGACATTAGTTATAACTCCATATCAACTTATTTTTCAGATAAAATTCTTCTGGTTAGAGATTAAGGTTTGTTTCATGTCATAGAACTAATTATTAGAATTAGAAATTCAAGTCTCCTGATTGCTGATCGGTTTTTCTTTGTTGATATTTACTATTCTAGTTTGACGGTACTTGATATTGAAATCTGTGTATAGTAAAGTGTTCTTTTTTTATTTGTCAACATGATGTACTCTAGTATTCAAGATTTGAAAGAGAGAATTAGACAACGTACCAATTTACCACTGGGGCCAAGTATCGATACTCATGGGGAAACTTTTCTGTCCCAAGAAGTGGTGGTTAATCTTTTACAAGAAACCAAACAAGCCTTTGAAAGATGTCATAGGGTAAGAGTATTCTAAATTTATTTTATGTATATAGTTCTGCTTTATACTAAAATATAAATCTGCTCTCTGGCTAGAAACAACTATTTTTTGTGTGAAAAAGGATGGAATTGTTTGGAGGATTGTTCAAAAATTATATAACCTGTATTTAAAATATGTTTTAATGTAACTTAAGTTGAGCATACTAAATTTTCTGTCAGATATTAAATCAAGATGTAAAAGAGAAGCTTAGACCTATCATAAAAAATATAGGATGCTAACCAGATTTTTCATATATGTTCTTTATGATAAATTCTTTGTACCTAGTTTTCTGAGTATTTTTATAAGAATTAGGTATTAGATTTTGTCAGCTGTTTCACTTTCATTCTGTTATTGTTGTGAATTGCATTGATTTCCAGTATTAACTTTGCATTCTTTTGATAAACCTATTTGGTCATGTATTGTCCTACTCATATTTTGCTGGATTAGGTTTGCTAAAGTTAAGAACTTTTGTTTTTGTACTCATGAGGAATATTGGCATATATTTATTATATATATGACTATATACATATTTATATCATATATTTGCACTTGGAATGTCTGGTTTTGGAATCAGGGTAATGTTGGCTTTATAGAATAAATTGTATTCTTTTCCTTTAATTTTATGCAAATTGATATTGTTTAAAATTGTTTTTATTTTTAACTTAAATGTTTGGTAGAACTCACCACTTGAAACCATTTGGGCTTGCTGTTTTCCTTGTGACAGTTTCCGACTACAAGGTTCATTTTTTAAATAAATGTGGAACTATTTGGTTGTCTGTTTCTTTTTCAGTGAGTTTTGGTAATTTATGTCTTATAAGGATTTGTGTATTTCACGTAAGTTTTTTAGTTTATTGGTATAAAGTTGCTCATGTTATTTATCTGTACTTTGTTGTCACTTTGTTCTTACCTGCTATTGGTAATTAGTGTTCTTATTGCTCCTGATCAATCTGACTTGTCATCATTGATTTTTCTCTGTTTATCTGTTTTATATTTCATCAATTTTGACTTTTGTTATTTCTTTTCTTCTGCTTGCTTGGGTTTCATTTGTCCTTCATGCTAAAACATTGATTTGCAACCGTTCTTTTTTTAATCTAGGCATTTAGTCTTATAAATTGACCCAAAATATTTTAGAAGCATTTTTTGGTTTCCAAATATTTGGGAATTTCTTTTTTTAAGTTGTAGTTAACTTTGATTTACAAAACAGTGTAAGTTTAGATCTGTGGGTTCATTTTTTATCAGCCCTCTAACAGTCCACACCTACCACCAAGTTTCTTTCCACCACTGTCCATTGGACCCTCACTACCTTTGCTCCTACGTAGCCCCAGCCTCCTAACCCTCTGGTAACCTCAGTGCTGTTGTCAATGTCTAAGGCTTAGTGTTTTTGTTTTGTTTTGTTTCGTTTCATTTCTTTACACATATAAGTGAAATCAGCTGTGTCAGCTGTGTAGTATTACGTTGTGTACATTTACCGCATCTATATCCATTCATCTGTTGATGGGCACTTAGGCTGTTTTCATTTCTTGGTTGTTGTAAATAATGCTGTAATAAACATGGGGTATATGTATATCCCTTTGAACTAGTGTTTTTGTGGTTTTCCTGTATATACCCAGAAAATACATAAAGGGGTCACATGGAATTTCCATTCTCAATTTTTTAAGGAAACTTCATGCTTCCTTTTGTAACGGTTGTGTTCCCCCACACAGGGGGCAGGGGGTTGAGGGCTACAAGAATGGTTGCAACAATTTATACTCCCAATGGTAAATAAGATAGTGGGGGATTTTTAAGATATCTTTCTGTTATTGATTCAAGTTTGACTCTGTTATGGTCAGAACCCATACTTTCTATGATGTGAATCCATTTAAAATTTATTGAGACTTGTTTTTTAGGCTAAAATAAGGATCCATCTTGATAAATGCTTTGTATGTATGTTCAAAGACTATATATACTGATTTCGTTGCCTGGAGTATTCTGTAAATGTCAGTTAGGTTTAGTTGCTTGACAATGTTTGTGTCCTCTATGTCCTTGCCAGTTTACTCTCTTGCCTCTTCTATCAGTTTTGCATGGATGTGTAGCTATAAATAGGTGAGGGTGACAATTAAATGTATTCTTTGTAAATTGTTAAGGGCATCTGTTGAGGATTAATCAGCAAAGAAGGGAGAATGAGGGTTGTTTGTGGTAGAGAGACTGATGAAGGGTAAAGGTTGGTATGATTATTAATACCAGGAAGAGAATTGTGTAGTACCAAATCAGTGCTTACGATCAGTGAAGATTTCAAGGATTTAAAGTTGATTGTGGATTTCATCACCTATCAACTGTATTTATCATATAATAAGCATTATTCTGAGAAAGTATGTGAATGGAGACTATAAAAAGGCAGAAATTGTTAATTTTGGAAACAGTTATAAGAGTTGAGCAGTAGTTTTCTATTGTTTTAAGAAAGATTTCATTTTCTCAACATAACTACTACTAATGGTTTTACTGAGTGGCTAAGATCAGTCGCAATAGCAGTAGCAACATCAAAATCCACATTTTTTATTTTGAGCTACTGTGTACCAAACACTGTGCTAAGAAAACAGTTTAATGCATTTTCATATTTTATTCCAACCTCAAAGTTAGGATGTAAATACTGTTAATATTATTTCCACTTTACAGATGAAGAAATTGAGGTATGGTGGGATAAATAACATCTTAAGGGTTCACTCAACCAGAAAATGATGAACTGGTATTTGAACTTGTCCCATTTTATAATGCATCTATATTGATAAGCCCATCCCTATTTCCAACCCCAATTTAAAAAAAAAAAAAAAAGCTTTTGTTCTGAGTTTTGCTTGAATAATAATCCTTCTACAAAATTACTGACTTTTCAGATTTCTTTGACCATGACCCACCATTAGAAATGCATTTTACTTGGCAATCCAGTATACCTTTATATGTACCTTTGTATGTTTCTCTGTGGGAGGGAGTTTGTTTCATGGAGCTATACTTCTTAAAATTTATTTTTGTTTTTTTCTCTGTCACAATCTGCTAATGGATGCAATCCAAGTTTGAAAAATATTTTTCTAGTCTAAACCAGGAGAGGTGTAGACACATATGGGGCATTATATGATCTCATTATGTGAGAGAGGGGTTGGAGTGGGAAGGAAGAGATATATTATCATTTTGATACCTGACATACTACTAATACAAAGTTGATTGCCAAAAATAAAATGTGGCTTTTAAAAGGTAAACTTGAGTAGTGATGTACTTGGTTTTTGTTTTGTATTTTAAGCTGTCTGATCCTTCTGATTTACCAAGGAATGCCTTTAGAATTTTTACCATTCTTGTGGAATTTTTATGTATTGAGCATATTGATTATGCTTTGGAAACAGGACTTTCTGGTAAGTATATTTATTTGTATTATACTTTGTGTTGAATTCCTTTATTCCTGCTTGGTTAAACTATATGCATATTTACAATATATAAATATATTGAATTCACGTCAGTATAATGAACAATGCTCCTTGAGGATTTGTCAGGCTAACGCTATATAAGAACACAGTTTCTGAATATTATGTATATCCATCGGGACAGTGCTGTATGTTGTAAAATGTCAAGGGAACATAAATGAGGGTGACAGCAGTTCTGGCTGAGAAAATTGAATAGTGTAAGTTTTAAAGTGGAAAATATTCCAAAATAACTTAAAAAAGAATATATTCACATAAAGTTTTTTCTTTTTCTTTTGATCTTTTGTCTTTTTGGTATAAATAAATGACTTCTTCCCTAAGTTCCAGTCTTATCAATCCAGTTGTCCTCTTGACCTTTCCATTTGTTCAGTGTGCATCTCAAATTTAACATATCCAAAATGAAGCTTTTGTCTTCCAGCCAGCTCTTCCCCGTTTCTTTAAAAGACATTACCGTTTGCCTATTGTTCAAGCTCAAACCCAGGAGTTGCCATAATTCTTCCTTTTCATCAACCCTAAGAGTCAGTCTGTCAGCAAGTCCTATCTATATACTTCCACACATAACTCAAATTCATCCATTTTTCTCCATCTCCAATGATGCCACCCTAATTTAGACATCTTTATCTCAATCTGTTCCTAACTGGTCACCGTTTTCATTCTCTTCTCTCTAAATTACTGACTTTATTATGTAAACAATCAATTTGATTATAATATTCTTATTTCATACCCATTAGGAGTTTCCTATTGTCTTAGAGGGAAAGCATGGCTTTTGATCTGGCCTCCATTTCATGTCTCTTATTATCTCATATTGCATTTCCCTCTACTACACCAGACACTTTGGTCTTCATTCATTTTCCTCAGTTGTTCTCTGTGCACTTTTGTTTCCCCATCCCCCAAATAATTTTCCTTTAGTTCTTTTATCAACTAAGAGAGACCTTTACTAATTACCCTGGTTAAAGTAGCCCTTTTCTCCCAGCCTAGCCATTCATTATTTCATCACTGAATTAATTAATTTTTCATAGCATTTAGCAGAACACATTTTTTTTTGTGTTACTGATATCTGCCTCTACTAACCAGAATTCATTCATTCAATACATATATTAAGTGCATACTCCTCTATTCATGGAGCTTAAATTCTTGTGAAAAGATAAACAAATGACTAGGGAGTGTAGTGAAGAAAAATAAAATTGAATAAGGGATTGAGTGTAGTAAAGAGATATGGGGTGGGAAGATAATTCAAGGACAGAGGAATTTTTTAGAAAAGAATGTGTTAAAGAGGTCATCTTGAGACATATAAACCAGAGATAGGAATAAAGTGAAGAAGTAAATCTTTGAATAAAGTATTTTAGCAGCATAAACACATGAATCAGAATCTCATGTTTTTTTTTTCATTATAGTCTTAGTACATAGAAAGCATATAGTAGACGTTCAAAAAATGTTTATTGACTATATAGCATCTTCCATAAAATTTCTAACATTGAAACAAGTTACACATATTACAGGAACTTTGTGTTTTATTCTTACCCATTATTTGAAATATAATTGCTCATGATAACATTTATATCCAGCTTTTTTTTTACTTGCAGCATATTCTTGACACCAAGTAATTAATATTTACCATTTCCAAATAGCTTAATATAGTAATTTGTATTGGGATAGTAATACCTTAAAGATATGAAGATTAAAGAAGATAATGAAAAAGTTACATGAGTTTGAATCCATATGGTATGAAGGATTTTAATTTAGCTAGTGTGGAAACCTAGTATCTTTATTTTAATACCAATATTTTCAACTTAGTTTTGGGAAATAATTTAGTTTTAGGTTTTTGGAAATTTCCTGGTAGGATGAGAACGTACCTTATTTCATAAATATTTTTTTATGTAGCTATTTAGTTAGCTACATAAGTTAGCTACATTAGTTAGCTTAACTGCTATGATTTCTAATGATGCCATAAAATCCTGTCATGCAAATACATTATAAAGTTAACACCATCCCTTATTATTAGACATGTTGGATCTTTTTAGGAACTGTAGTGATACAAATTGTGCTATAATGAATATTGTAGAGCTTAGAGAGTTTTTCACTGTTTTGAATTATTTTCTTTGGATAAAATTCCCAAAATAAATTAGATCAAAATGCATTACATTTTAAAAAATTTGTATACATGCAAAATATTCTCAAGGTTTTTTCTCACTAATTTCCACTGCTGCTGGAATGCATGACTATACTACTTTTTTAGTCCATTATTGAATATTCCTTAAAAACTTAATAATTTAGTGCTTTAAGCATGCATAAATATTGCCTTAATTTTCATGTCTTTGATTAATAACAAAGATTAATATTCGCTTCATGTGTATGAACTAATATTTTGTCTTATAAGTCTGCATTAGAGGCTTTAATTTTCTTACCAGTTCGTTATTTTGTCTCTTGGTTGGTGGGGGTGGGGGTTATTGTTTTTCTACTTTTAAGACTTTGAAAAATCATCATCCTATAAAGAACTCTAGGTATTAAACTTTCATTTTCTTTTGGCTGTGAATAATTTTCTTAGCCTCTTATGCCTTTCAGTTTTAGCTAGAAGCACTTAGGGCTAGAAGGGACTTTACAAAAACAGAGGAAACAGAAATTCAAAGTGGTATGAATATGGAGTGGCTTGCATACCAGATTGAAATATTCTGTGGACAGAGAGGAGACTACATATTTTTAAGTAAATAGTGGAGAGCAAGTAAGTAGTAAATAAATGTGTAACTGTAAGTACATTACTATGGCCACATTATATAGCAACAAAAATAAAGAGATTTGAATGAGAAAATTAATGCAAAAAATATTTTAACTGTTATCAGAGATAACTAAACCTGGTTATATGTGGTGGAAGTATATTTATGACTCAATCATTGG
This sequence comes from Solenodon paradoxus, assembly GCA_004363575.1. NCBI lineage: Eukaryota > Metazoa > Chordata > Mammalia > Eulipotyphla > Solenodontidae > Solenodon > Solenodon paradoxus. The sequence continues at coordinate 91,779 of RJWH01003955.1, forward strand.
TCATGAGTAGGAAAGGGAAGGAAAAGTTATAGTCCAAGACAATTCGTTTTGATTTATTTTTCAGTTTATCAGGAAATAATGAAGACTGAGTAGATTATGAAGATTTTAATTTAAAAATAATTTTGGATGAATTTTATTAAGCCTGTGACAAGCTTAATTTGACTCTTTTGTCCACAAAATGTGTTGCTGATTTGTTAAAATAGCAGTACTTTTATTCATGGTGTGTGTGTGTGTGTGTGTGTGTGTGTGTGTGTGTGTAGCACTACATTCTTTTTTCTGTTGCTGAGGTAAATTTAATAAATTATGACTGTAATGTATATGTGCCCCCAATTGTAGGAATTCCTTCTTCAGATTCTAAGAATGCAAATCTCTATTTTTTGGACGTTGTGCAGCAGGCCAATACAATTTTTCATCTTTTTGACAAGCAGTTTAATGATCACCTTATGCCGCTAATAAGGTTAGTTAAATTGTCTGGTTTCATTGATATTTCAACATATTTTATAATACTCACATGTCTTTTTGTTAAATTTTAAGACTAATACATGTTTATAACAAAAACATCAAACAGTTCAGGAGGGTAGGAAATAAAAAGTAAAAGTACTTTTCCTTCTTCCTTGCCTTCCTTTTTCTTTTCCTAATGTGTTGATTTTTATTTGAGAAGACTGAATCTCTGTTAAACCTAAATCTGATGTGAAAGAGGATCTCTAGGTTAGTGAAACTCAGCAAATCTGACATTCTTTTAAAAAATTTAACAGGTATTGTCCACTTAGTCACTTGTTATAAAAAGAGTTTAGCACCTTTATGAGATTGGTAAGAATAATGTCGATGAAGCATTAAGTAAGATTTTTTTGAAAGCCTCATAGCAATTTATGTATACTTTAGAAAGCATTTGAGGATTAAATAGTCTATATGTAAATATTCTTTATAAAATTTTTATGTAGGGTTGTTATTGAAGAGAAAAATATTGATTAAAAAGACAAAATCAAGACATTTTGTTATAAACATTGATACACCAAGAAATCAGTCCAGAAATAATCTCAAAGATAAAGATAACGTGATTCCTGAATCACACGACAAAAGGAAATTTTTTAAATACCTGTAATATATATAGCAAAGAATTCACATATTGTTGGGGTTGCATAGTCCTTACTATTTTGTGTTTTGAAATTTAGTAGCATTTAATAGTCAAATTATTGTCAGATTTTGTTTTGTTCTTTTTTAATGTAGGAAAGCTAAATATAACTGGATTATTAATCTCCAAATTTTAATTAGTATGATTTGTACTATAAAAACTGGTGTACTTTGAATTTTCAAAAATTGTTTATATTCTCAATAAATGTCTCCTTAGAGATGAAAATAACAAACCTAATATCCTCTTCTTTTAGCTGACTAATTTTTCTTAATGAATTAGGCATTAATACTAATTAATTGCTTTACTACTTATGCCTTATTCAGTGGGCAAATTATTATATGTATTTGTGTATATGTGTGTCTAAATATGTATGATTATACATGTAGGCATATGAAAAACTTTTAGACTTGTACGGCAATTAATGTGATTTTTTTCCCCTCTTTAAACATTTAATAGCTCTTCTCCTAAGTTATCTGAATGCCTTCAGAAGAAGAAAGAAATAATTGAACAAATGGAGATGAAATTGGATACTGGCATTGATAGGCAAGTTACTAGTTCTACTTTATCTCTTGCATTTTCTGAATTGTAAGAATACCATAATAGCATGAAAATGATCTTCAGAGGATAAAAAAAGTCTTGTCTTATAATTCTACCATACTGCTATAACATTTGACTTTATGTGTACATATTGCATTCATCCTTATTATGATGTTTATTTTATTCAATACCTGTGTATTATTATATGTAAGTCATAATAGATTTACTTTCAAATCAATTGAAAATCATTTTTTGCTTTAAGTCCCCGTTTTTACGCACACACGTGCTTAAAAAACTACAAATTATCCAAAATGGTAACATAAAGGCTTTTAGTTTCATTTAGATATTTTAGGCTAATACCTAAAATGCTTCAAATAAATAATTTTCTAAAAGTAACTTGTATTAAGTGAGTGCAAGCTCTACATTCAAAAAATGTATCATTTATTGTAATTACATCTTCATGTTTTAGAGCAGTGGGTCTCTGTCCTTTTATTTTAAGATTATAGTAGGCATATATTTATTGATGATCATAACAGCTACCGTTTATCAACATTTGTGATGTCCCATGCACATTGTAGTAAGCACCTTTAGCCTGTATTAGTTTATGTAATAGGGTAGGAAATACCTATTTGTATTCCTTCAATTTCTATTTCAAGATGAAGATATTAAGGGCTAGAGTCCTCATATCAGGAAATCGAAGAAATGGAGGTTTAAAGAGTTAAGTAATCTTCTCAAGATTATACAGTTAATGTTAGAACTAGAACTTCAGTTCTAAAGCCCAGCTACTAGGTTTGTACACGTTGTTTTATTTATTATAATTCTGCTCCTTTTCTTCTATTCAAGAATGCATATTTGAATGCAGATTAGTTACAGTGCTATTATAAGGATAACCTGAAATCTGCTCTAATGTATGAAAACAATTTTTGCATTATTAGTAGTAACAAATTGCTTGCAATTTGAGTTATCTTCTCATTAAGATCAAAAACTACTGTAGAGTATGTGATAATAAAGAAAAATTCATTAATAAACTTGCAAAAAATAGAGATATTATAGAATTAAGACTCAGACTGATTTACTGAAGAATTATATACTTAGAAGAATCCTAAAAATTGGTCTCTCTCCCTTTGCTTTTAGTCAGGACCACATGAAATTATACATACACAGAACATCATTTAACTTAGTTATATTGTATATACACACAGATGTGTGTGTGTATAAGTATCACTTCAAGAAGTATACATTTTTCTAATCTGAATTCCTCATATTTCTTCTTGCTTTACCTTAAAATACCTGAAAACCATTTTTTGGTAGATGGTTTGATTGGGTGTACACTAAGCCTTCAAAGGTACATGAAAAATGTATTTCCTAGTTGCCTTAATATATACTAGATAATTGTTTTCATCTTTCCATTTAAGCCTTAATCTCAAAGTCTTTGGATTAGTTTATTTTTTGAAGGCACACTGGTTTGTGGTTTCTTGAATATGAATTTCTAATCCTCCTTTACCCATACATAGAACCAAAAGGTGAGTTTAAGCATTCACCTGCATTCCTACTGATATTTTCAGACCAGTATCCATCTAATATTAGACCAGAAGTCCTTTGCTTTTGAAACGTGTCCACGTCATCTTTCCTCTCTTATTGCTATTGTCTGTAGGTCATTTATGTGAGTCCCCTACATTTATTGAAGGTAGACATCTGGCTCATCTCTTAATTTTAAGTCTTAAGTTATAACTTTTTCCATGTGTGGTCTATTCATTTTTTTGATCATCAGTACTTTAGCTACCTACTCCTATATCTTACTCTAGCCCTTATTATCATTGTTAACAAAAACCTTGAGCCTGAATATCCCACTCACTGCTCACAACTTCCTATTCTTCCAACTCCATATACCTGTTTTCTGACTTCAACAGGACTCCAGCCCTTAATATCTTCATCATTTGCCATCTGTTATCCTTTTCTTAACTTTAATTTATTCATTATTATGCTTAGATTGCTTGGTCCGTCTCTTTAAGTACTTTCCCAAGATTGTCTTAAAATCCCTTTCCTTCAGTCATACCTGCACTAGTGATCCTAAACTGAATCAGTGCAGTGTCTTTCATTCCCATAACTATGTGGCTGATTACTGTTGGAGAATATCATATAGCTCAAACATTATTGATACTATTACAATCCCTTGCTTTCATTTCTCAGCTGGGTCTTCAGTACCACTTGTCTATCCTACTTCTCCATAGACTGTGAAATTCATGATGTTACCTGGTCTTTCAAACTTGGCCATTCGTAAGCCCTCTGTCGTTCCCCTTCCTAAGCATTCTCTATGTAGTTTTGCCTTTAGGGATCCTTAGTTGTTAAGGAAGTAAATGGCAGGCTTCTTAGAGCTTTAAGATTTCCTTAAATAAAGTTTTGGGCACATGAATTTTTACTCTGTTTTGAGCAGGAAGCTAATAAAACCAAGAGCTCTTTTATATGAAGACCTACTTTTACTTTTTCTAAGACCTAAAGACTACTAATAGAGTAGTTTTACGGTGGTATGAAATTAAATAATTTAAAAATAATTTAGTAAAAATATTAAAAGTATTTTATATTTTATAAAAAATATAAAATAAATTATGTGGCTCAAAATATGATATTCTCAATTCTCTAGGACATTAAATTGTATGATTGGACAGATGAAGCATATCTTGGCTGCAGAACAAAAGAAAACAGATTTTAAGCCAGAAGATGAAAACAATGTTTTGATTCAGTATACTAATGTAAGTAAATGATTCAATATGCTAGAAAGAATAACTGGTTTGTTACTGAATTTCTTAGCATTTTCATTGGTGAATCTTACTATGCTCAAAGTTTTTTTTTAATTTTTTAGAGATTAATGAGAAACTATATGTATTTTCTTCTAGCTAAGCTGATATCCATTTCCATGTAATAAGTGTAGAAAATTTTACAGGCCTGTGTTAAAGTCTGTGCTTATGTAAGAAAACAAGTAGAGAAGATTAAAAATTCCATGGATGGGAAGAATGTGGATACTGTTCTGATGGAACTCGGAGTACGTTTTCATCGACTCATCTATGAGCATCTTCAACAATATTCCTATAGCTGTATGGGTGGCATGTTAGCAATTTGTGATGTAGCTGAGTATAGGAAGTGTGCCAAAGACTTCAAGGTATGTATACACAAATATCAAACTTATAATTAGGCCCAAGAACATAAGTCAGTCTATTTAAGATATGAACTAACTTATTATTAATGAATTTATAACTTGTTTGATAATTATAGTGAGATGGGTCTAGCATTTCATTTCTGAAAAAAGTATTGTTCTAATCATATTTTTGCTGTTAACACATTTTCATTTCATGTTTTATTTGAGACAAGGCCACATTTCAGTTCTTTAGTCCAAATGACCTATTGACTTGGATAGCTAATGCTGTATGTGTCACATATCAGGAAAACATGTTCTTTCTTCTCATCTCTGTCATATCAATTTTCTTAAGGTTTAAATAATTTAAGAAAAGTGCTAAACTAATTAGTTCTAATTCACAAAAGTGTAAATAATTGTTACTTAAAAATTGACATAAGAATCTTCAAAAAGAAAAGCAAGTTTATGTAGCTTCTGAACTATTTGAGTTTTAACATTTGAAGCCCTTGAAAATTTTTTAACATATTGAACTTCCCCCCTTTATTAAGTTCTGACTGACAGTGTACTTAGGAGAAGAATTTATGACCTAATTCTAAAACTAGAAATTATTTTGTTTCAATGTTTCTTTTTCTTATCTCAATTCAGATTCCACTGGTATTACAGCTTTTTGATACGCTGCATGCACTTTGCAACCTTCTGGTAGTTGCCCCAGACAATTTAAAGCAAGTCTGCTCAGGAGAACAACTTGCTAATCTGGACAAGAACATTCTTCACTCCTTCGTACAACTTCGTGTTGACTATAGATCCGCCCGCCTTGCTCGACATTTCAGCTGAGGTTGAAGTTACAAGGAAAATTGTGTTGTACTTCAGCAGGCCTTGGTTGATAGAAAGCACAGATTTCTATGACACAGCCAACATTTTATGGAAAAGTGACTGTTTGAAAAAACAGTAGCCATACTTAGATTTGAGATTTGATTTGAAATTTGGACATTGCTTTTCTTCTCCCTGAAGTTGAATTTTAATTTCATTTTTGAACTTAAAATTTCAGATTCTGTGAAACTACATGTTACTGTTTTCGGCAAATGTTGGTTTCAGAAAGCAAATGAGTTGTTACCAGTGTTCAGTTCTTATTTTTTATATCCATTGGGAAATTTCACCATCCTCTTATGCATTAGTAATGGGTAAAATATAACAAAATTGTATTTTTATTTATCACTTTCAATCATCTTTTCAGCACTGGTCATTGTTAATCAAGTCATTTTAGATTTTCTTGTAGAACATTTTACCTCTTTCAGAAGGTAATAACAATTCAGCATAATTTCTGTAGTTGATTAATTGGATTTTTTTTCTGAGGTACAATAGAAATACTATTCCAAGAAAAATGTTATACACTAAACTAAAAGGATGAAATGTTTTATGTAGACATTAGGGGTGGGTCAGAATACATCTGCTTTCTTGGTTAAAAAAAAAAAAAAAAAAGCCACACATACAAGAATGTTTCCTATTTCCTTTTTGGTAAACAGATTTTAAACCAATGCTACCAAGAAATTAATGAAGCTACCTTATTTTATATTTCACTTAGGATAAGGTAGAGGTCCTTACTTAAAGGACCTTATTTATTCATTATTTTAATATTTTAAGGGAAGTGAAAAAGTGAATTATAGTCTAAATGGTGCATATGAGAAATATTGACAATATTAGCAACAATGCAGTTCTTTAAGATTTCTACCTTAATATAAACTTGAATGAGATGGGATGGCTAAAGTGCAGGTAGTCTTCTATTTTAAGAAGAATTGGCAATTGATAACATTATATATTCTAAGTCTCTAGATGAGTTTGCACAAACTAGTTGCCGTACAAATCTATAGTTTCTGTCATTTTTTTAAAGGCATTTCTGAAGTGATTTCTACTGAATGTAGTTAATATAATCGGCTTAATATGGTGACATAATAAATCACTTGCAAAATTTCAAACATCAAATGGAAATGAGAAAGGCCATTACTCTATAAACTATAAACTTGCTCTGCGAGAATACATTTTTAATTAACACTTGTGTTGGTCATAGTATTCTAAGAATAGATAAACTTTAATGTTCAACTCATTCTTGGCATCTTTTTCCTTTAATATAGGCTTCGGGGCCTAATTTTGGAAACTACTTTTAAGAATTTATTTCTGAATGGTCATCAACTTCACCAAAACTTCCAGGTCTAGAGCTAGCTACTATTTTATTGTTGATTGAATATTCCTGATTGTCTGTTTAGCCCAGTGTTATCAAGGTAAGCAAGAGACATGAAGTATGCCAACTTTTATCAAAGCATTTTTTGAAATTGTGGCAGCTTTTTAGAAAGCTGTCTAGTTTTCTAATCCTTAGCCAAGCAGAGCCAGAACAGGTTTTAGATAGCAGAGAAAGTTTCATGCTTGTACTATTGCCGTTTTAGAAAGCTCTGATGTGAATTCAAATTATACCTCTGTTACTCAAAACCAACAATTTTAAGGCAGTAGTTGTACTGACCATTTGAAATCTTTGTACAGTGTCAATTTGTTTTTTAAAAAAAGGGAAAAATCAAATAAAATACAGGAGAATATTTCAGGACTTCCAACTCAGAGAAGCACATCATATTATTTTGTTTGGATTAATTTTTCAAATGTAAAGCATATACTTGTTGCTTAGATATTTTGTTAATTATTATTTCCATGCTTGAGTTCTGTGCAATATTTTCCATTATGTCCATTGACAGGGCAGTGACAAAACTAATAAGTGGATACTTAATTTAGAAGTGTTAACATTAATGCTCAATAAACAAATTCCCTGTAATTGTTTTTATTTCACTCCATTTTTACATTCTAAGAACACCCATATCAAATTTTATAAATTATTTTTCATTTGTGTTTTCAAGCTATACCTTATTTTTCGCAGCAGAAGTCATCTCAGTTCCTTTTGTAGCATTAAGTACTTCACCTTATAAACAAGATTAGAAATTTTGCCCAAATAGATTATCTTTCTCTAAGAAAAATATATTGTATAAAATAATATGTTTCCTTTATATTCAGATTTTTTAAGTAATTTTCATATTTATGGCCACGACAAAATTTTTCTCAGAATTTCTGACACAGAAGAGACGATCAATAAGTAAATGTTTTTATATGAATATGGTAAAATTTTAGGTAGTGATACTGAAACTTTGTATATTAGTAACTTTAGCCAGAATTTGCATAAGGAGACGCTTTATAGTTTTCCACAGTTCTGTGAGCTAATATGTTTTGAAGTTGAAAGTAGTATCCAAAATACTGCAAATTGTATTTCTAAAGCGAGTATATTTAAATGAAATGATAACAGAATGTTAAATACAGATTTAAAAACGAAGTCTAACTTCAATAAGTTAATGATACTGAAAAATGACAGCCAAAGTGGATGAGTAGTTCTTGTGAAAAATTATTAAATAACAGCTGGCCATTTGCTTCTCTAAGACAATTATTAGACTCACTGTTGTTGCAAGTCCCTAGGATTTTCCTTATTTTAAAGAAAATTGCTAAAGTACATTAATTTATGATATATCTAAGTATTTTCTTTCCTCTTTCACCTTTAAATAATTCACTATCTGATTCACTATGGAATAATTAGCCATCAGATTGATCCCATATGGAGAATTTACTGCTTCCTTTAAATACCTTTTTTTTTTTTGTCATCTGTGATGGTGAATATTTAGAAGTATCTAGATAGATTTTGATTCCTAAATTCTATAACCCTGTATGGTGGTCGTGTTTATTAGGTAGTACCTAAAGCATTCTTAATTAAATTGCATTTGAAAGTAAGCAAGTTTTACCCAATGCATAATTTTTGTTAAGGACTTTAAAAGTCATCTGGAAATTTAACCTTTTTTGGTTATACAAAACCGTTGTGCATATTACCCAAATATTGCCCTTGACTCCAAAGTATAGGTATTTCCTAGAAGCATATTCAGTTCTCCTGATTTCTAATGGAAATTTTGTCATACAAAGCACTGTGTGCTTTTACTTACTTAAACTATATTCAGTTTCTGTTTTTTTCTTTTTAAGGAAATCTTTCCTGAATACCTTGTATACGTTAGTGGAAAAGACTAGTCCATATTATTAGAATAATAATACTGTATGAAATAAAAGTCAGCATTTTTGATGCATAATAAAGATACTACATTTAATCATTAAAGTCTCATGCACTATGCTGTGCCCTTTACATACATTACTTCATTTGATTTCAAAACAATCCTAGAAGTTGGGTACTATTATCACCATTTGATAGATAGAAAAAACTAAGACATAAAAATATTGAACAGACCTTACGATATACAGTTAATAAAAGACTCAGATTGAAATCTAGTTCTTTCTTGTTCCTTCTTATGTTTTATACGTTACTCTTCTTAAGTAACATTAAATAGGTCCTTCAGTTTGATATGCTCCTTCGTTTGTTTTTGTTCTTTTTAAAGAAAGAAGAGGAAGAAACAGCATTTTAAGGAAGGAAGGGAGGGAGAGAAGGAAGAAGCACCTTTCTTTATTTTGTCTTTTTCACCCTGAACCCATGTCAGGAACCTGCATCCTTGGGCTTTACCTGTCCGCTTGGCCACCAGTCACAAGGACACACCCCCAGTCACCTAATTCTTTTTGTTCATCCAGTGTTTGGTTCTCATTGTAGTGTTTAGATTATGAAGTTGATACACAGGTCAGTAATTTCCTGTTGGATATTTTTTGTGTGTCCTATGTGTGGTCATACTTTTAAATTTTGGTTTTTTAAATTTTATAGGGTGTCATGAAATTTTAATTAAATATTAAGTTTGTGTCTAATAGAAATACTTCCATCAAAAAGTTCTCTGTAGTGAGTACTATTTTATATAATTCTGTTTTGGCCTAATAATCTTTATAATAGCAAGAGTTCAGGTATTTTGCACCACATTTTGTAACATGGGAGTAAACAACAATTCTATCTTGGAAAATACAAGGAAATCAGTATTTCTGCATTCAAAAACAGGTTTTGTAAATGACATAAGCTTGCCAATTCTTTACATTATTTAGAACACTGATAGTTTAAAATGGCTACTGCTAGAGTGAAAATGTAGGAATGGAAAATGTATCACTGTATTAGCAACAGGTAGTTTATTCATGCAATCAAAAATGATATATTTAGCTTTTTAAAAATTGCTTTAGATCATAATTTTTATTCCTAGCACTGATCAGTTCTTCCTATTTTCAGATTTAAGTGAGAGGCATGTGTATGAGAGAGAAACCTGACACCATAGAGAATAAGAATTTTAATTGGTGGTTTGGAGTAGCTAGGCTGATAACTCTGGGCTTAACAAGATTTATATTTTTGAGCTAGGTCCTGTTGCTTTATCATTATTTGGCAGGTACCAGGAAACTTCGCTTTTTGTGATTAACATCTACTTTTGTGGGGGAGACAAGTATTTAACCACACTTACCCATTTTCTAAGTGGTTTAGAAGGTTTCAGTCTGCCTCACCATACAAAGCCAATTTAAATATGAATATATCACATTATATTCCAAACAGCAGATAACCTCAGAGGAAAGTCATTTATTCAGAAGGCATAGATTTGCCCTAGACAGCAGTGATGCATTACAAATATATAATTATTTACACTAATATTTGACAAGTGAAATGGATTAGAACATAGTCAACATTATGCTGCTGATAACATGTATTTTTCTATATTAATATGTACTGTGCAACATGTATTAAAATTGTCGATAATTCATTTTAGCCAAGATACTAATATTTATATTACTGTGTTTAAGAGACAGTATCTAACTGAGCCACTTTTAATTTAAAAGTCTGAAATTGCAATCAAATTTACTTTCCAGCACAATGTAAGTTGCTTTATACTCAAGGGAATGTCAGTAAAACAATTTTCAGTGACTGGTGACTTGATAGAAAAAGATACAGAAGGTTTAATAATAGGAGTAAGATTCTAGTATGAGTGACTTAAATTTTATTTGTGGCCCAGGTGAATGACTTCTTTTCATAACTGGCAATCTTATATAAAAATATCTTATCTCTTCCAGCTTATCTTCATAGTAATAAACTAAACCTGAAGATTGAATGAACTAACTCCCCGGAATAAATCTCCAATGGTAGATTTACAAATTTTCAGATTAGCCTTTGAGAGGTAGGTAGGAAGCCCTCATGAGGTACCTATAATCTAAAATAGGCAGGTGCCTTTGAATGAGGCCATCACTTTTTACCTACCTATTATTTTAGTCTTTTATACTGTGAGTAAATTTCATTCCTTTGAGCGCCAGCATTTTGTTGTAGCAGTTCTATCAAACCTGTAGCATTTTGCTATAGAGAATATTGTCCAAATAGAATCTGAACAATGCTGACCTGTAGAAAAAATGTTAAACTACCTCGTGAGTATATTGTTTGCAAATGCTGTACACTATTTAGAGGATAACATGGGGGGTTCACATGAAATTATGTGAAAATACAAGGAATAATACCAAGTGCCTCTATGATAGTATTCTCCACTGGAATGTATTTTTCAATTTTTGCCACAAGGGGGAAAATTATTTTTATAGTAATGCCTACATTTTTATTTGATTTTAAAAATAGAACTCACATAGTGTCTGTACTGTTCGGAACTGATGAACATGCCACTATCCTAATAATAGGAAGTGTGTGTGTGTGTATGTGTGTATGTGGGTGTGTGAGAGAGAGAAAGAGAAATTCTGAAAGTTGTGTGAGAAAATTTGAGATGAATGACAGAATAGTTTTGAAGAATATGTATGCCCAGTGGACACAAATTGGACAGATTTCATCATAATTAAAGTTATTTTTCTTAGAGGTATCTTACTGAATTCCTTTAGTAACTAAGATTAATTTTCTGCATTCTGCTTTTAAAGAATTTTTTTAATATTTCAAGTTTATGGGAAGATTATAAATACCATACAAATAAAATATTTCTGTTTTGAGAGTAAGTTGCTGTCCTACCCCATCAACGTTCAATTTTTCCATTTCAAAAACAGGAATTAGCCTATATAAATAACAGTAAAACAACCATCAAAATTAGGTAATTAACATTGATATATTATTCCCAGCTAATCCTCATACTCCAAGTTTCACTAGTTATCCTGATGTTTTATAAGCATCTAGTCCAAAATCATGTGTTGTCTCAAGCTGTGGTATCATTTCTTTCAGTCTGCCTAATTTTGTGACTTGACACTTTTATAGATTATTGGCCAGTTTTTTATAGTGTCCCTAAATTTGAATTTATCTGTTCACTCATGATTAGATTCTGGTTGTGCTTCTTTGGCTGAGATATAGAAGCAGTTCTGTGTTCTCATTACACCCAATCAAGTCATGCACAATTTCAGTTTGCCGAATTCTGATGATTTTCATCTTGATCACTTGAAGCATTACCCATCAGGCTTTTCTGCTATAAAGTTGCTGGTTTTCCCTTTATGAGCATTTTGTGGGGAGGTATTTAAAGCTTTGTATTCATCATGGTTCTAATCAAAATTGTACTTTGTATCAGCATGAATTCAGTGTTTAGATAATAATCATTTATTTGAATCTCAAATTATCCCACATTTGGCCAGTGGGAGTCCCTTCAAGTTGACTCCTTTGTCTTTTTCTTTTGATATGTTCCCATTATCTTTTAAGTACTTTCTTACTTTTGGACACACAGGACATTCCCACTCCTCTTGTACTTTCCTTGCTCCAACTCTGGAATCAGCCATTTCTCCACTATTTAGTGGAAATTGGTATTTAGAAGCCATGACTTGTGCATGAAATGCTATTATGATTGGAATGTCACTGCCTGCAGTCCTTAGTAGACAGTGTTATGGGGCTTTCTGTGTGTATATGCACACACACACACACATATATTACCTTTATACATATATACAAATCCTTCGTCTCTGTAACACCCTCCTCACCCCTCTTGAGATCCAACACTTCATGCTGTGTTTCTCTCCTCCCCCAGGAAATTTTCTCATCCTATTTAGTCAGCAAAACTGGTTTTTAGGACAAAGCTGAGGGACTAATGATGGTTATTACAGAAAACATGTAAAGCTTTAAAAGTTCTAAATAAAAAGTACTCAATTTCATCATTCAGAAACAAACTATTTTGGTGTGTTTTATTTTACTATAGTGAGTAAATTAGTAAATCTGAATCATTGAGGAGCTTAAAGTATTTATGCCAAAAACATCACATTTTGAAGGAATTAAATTTGAATTGCATACTATATGTTTTTCTGTATTTCCTTGCTACAGTGAGTAGCTGCTAGTTAATGAGAGTACAGCAGAGAAGCTGGTTGTGTGAATGGAAATATGACCATTAAGCATTGAATATCAAGAGAATATGTTTACTAATGACGTTCAAAGGAAAAATCATGCAATTCTTTCTGTAAACCAAGAATAAAAACACATTGCAGTAAGATAGGTTTTATGCGAGAAAGGAGTCTATCTAGACCGAATTTGTACATGTTAAATGTGATACCAGTCTATAAAGGCGTAAGTTACACAACTCAGTTTTACTGTTAGGTTTTTATAATCACTGCTAGGGCTAAAATTCTATAATTCTAAATACAAGAAAATGCAGGTATTCTAAGAGTTTATAGCAATGTCAGAAAATTAGCACAAGAAGTTAAAAATCACTTGTGAACTCAACTGAAAAATTTTATCTGAGAATCGAATGCCCCCGATGCTATTCACATATAGTAACTACACCATTTTGATTGATAGCTAAGGCTCTTGGATCAGAAATGGCAGATGTGTATCCTGTGCAAGTGTTGTAAAGTGGGGAGTAGACATTTATGATTGTTTTCATCACTACTTCTGTTTGCTTTTTGAAAGTGTTCCCAATCCTATGTGAGATCACCTTATTCATTTATTCTTCATATGACAAGCATACTACTGAAATTCTGTTCTTTCCCAGGTATTGCATTAGGAGTTGGAAATGTTAAGATAGATAAATCCTGCTCTCAAGAATCTAGTCTGGTGGGAAAATTAATGTATGCAACCAAGTATAGTACTCTGTAAAAGTACTATAATAGCATGGAGCTAGGTGCTGTTACTAAATTTTTAGGGTAGGCAATTAAAGTTACCATTTATTAAATAACTACTAGATGTCAGGCACCTTACTGAGTACATTTATTATTGCACTTAACCCTCACCCTGGGAGCTAGGTATTCTTACTCTCTTTTACAAATGATGGAACTGAGGTACAAAGAAGTTAGTTTGACCAAGGCTATATATCTAAAAGTAACTGAATTCAAACCATACCTGCAGACTTCAAGAACCATGGCTTTAACCAATTAGTTCAGTTACCTCTGAGACTTCACAAAAGGAGGTTACATTTCAGCTGGACTTTATAAGGGCGAGTAGCATTTTGGAAAGTGGAGCAGGGGAAGAGGTGGCCCAGATAGAAGTGACACACTTGGAAAAGTGTGGCTCCTGAGTTGCTGGTATATTCACTGAACAGGGAAACTTGTGTATGAGTAAAGCTCATAGTGTAGTCTACCAAAAACGGCAGATCAAGTCTGAATGCTTGGGTCAGATTGGGGCCTGGGGTCAGGGAGTAATCAAGGTAAACAACTAAATAAAATTTAAAAATGTTTATTCCTTCTCTCTTCATGCCTACCTGCCTATTTTTCTTCATTCTTCCCTGTACCTTAAATATATATATATATATATATATATATGTAGATACATACATATACATACATACATACATACCACATATCTAGTATGAACAGAAGTTAGGCTACTGCATAATCTAAATTATGAATTGGGGAAATGGCACAGGCCAACGAAGATTTAGGAAACATGGAAAAGTAAACCAATACAAATAGTCTATTGTTGATTAGATGTGAAGAGCAAGGAAGAGAAGGAATCAAAGATGATTCCAAAATCCTTAGCTTACATATCTTCCTAATACTAGCAGTTATGACTTACATTATATACATTAGCAGAAAATAGGTTTCGGGGAATTATCATTGCTGGAGGAACCATTCTTTCACCAGGAAAACGTTAAGATTATGTAAAAATTTTAAACTTTTTAATATTTTCTTTTTCAAAAATGCTAGAAATTGTGGCCAAAAAAAAAAAAAAAAATCTGTTCTTCCTCTGTGACTTTGAATCAGGAGTGCTTTTGAATTTTGAATAATGTATTTTTAATAAATCTATTTAGACTTTGATTTTTGCCTAAAACAAAATTTTTTTCTAGCATCTTATTGTATGGATATGAGTGCTCAAATGGAAAGACATCCCCTCTTGAAATCAGTCCTTTGGAAAGTATAAATTGGGAATTAGAGGTAACTTTCTCAAGTTGACCTGTTTGCATGCTAGGAATGCTTTCCACTCATTCCTAATTCTGTGATATTGACTTAAGGATAGAAAAATAGAGCAGAATAAAGAGTCCATAAATAAACTGACGTTTTCAGGAATTTATAACTAAATTGGTGATGTGTGTATGTATGTATATCCTGATGCCCATTCCCCCTACTTAATATAACACAAAAATTCTAGGTATTTTATAAATTCAAATGTAAAATATAAAACAATGAAACTGAAAAGATAGCAGGCATTTATCTTCGCGGATGATGTAAACAAAAATATGACTTTGCAAGTTTTTAGAAGAATTAGCATGAACCCCCAAAGAGGAGATGCAATACCTAGTAATGAAAGGTGCTCAGCCTCCTTGGTTATCAGGTAATTGCAAATTAAAACTGCGACAAGATGCCGATACACATTCCTCAGAATGGCAAAGATTAAGAAACCTTCAGAATTCTTGTGTTAACATGTGAAACAAGTGAAATTCATGTAATTTTCTGGTGGGAACCGATATATTGCTATTTGGGTAACTCTTTGCTCTTCTGTGTATGCCTGGTCAGCTATTCCAGTCTTTGCTTTGAGAAAGAAAGGTAGTTTCTGAAGAGGGTAGTTTCTCAAGACAGCATCTTCTGGGCTGTTGTTTATTTCTTGATCTGAACACAGTGACATGATTGTGTTCACTTTGTAATAATCCATTTTGTTTTCATAACCATTTAGGGTGCTATTAAAAACAGTGGCAATCCAGAGGCACATTGTCTAGAACTTTCTGTGCATAATCCCAACTGCTGATTTGTATTATTTGTTGAATAATTAACATCATCTGACCACAAAGGATAAGAACTACTATAGTAATTCCTTGGTAGATGGATAAAAATTTAATTTTTTTCTCTTTTCTAAAATAATGTGTATATTCTTGTGAATATTCTAAACAGTATAGAAATAGACAATGTAGTTTAACCATAAATATGTAGTTAGTGTACTCTTGCTTTACTGATTTGGTCAACAGGTCACATTTTAAAAAATACTTAATTCTAACAATTCCAATTCAACTCCTTGGATTCCCCCCAAACCTAAGGTCATAGAGGTTAATAAAGCTTTACTTACTGCAGGCTTGAAGGATAACCAAAGAAAAGGTCTAAAAGTGTTTTGCTCTGCTATTAGTGATTTTTCTCAGAATCATGAGTCCAGAATACAGTATCAGGGGCCCTGTGGAGTTCCTATCAGGCTCCCAGATGTTGAGGTAAATTTAATGCCCATCAACAAAATTCTCCAAGAACTTTCATGCTCCAAATCTAAACTCAAAGAGGCCCTCTGCCCCACCCCCACACTCCTGATTCAAGGCCCATTCATTTTTCTGGTTTAAAATGATTGAGAGGAACTAGAAGCTCAGTCACAGCAGAGTGGATTTTTCAAAGCCCAAGTTCATTTTAATAACATAGGAAAGCTGTGAGTCCTATCTAAGTCTACATATAGGAAAGCTTCACCAATGCTTCAAGAGCCCAACACAGCCAATGCAATGTCCATTTATTCAGAAATCCCGATGATGATAACCAGCACTTGGAGCATTTGTTTTGTGCCTATCGTCATGATTTTATATTCAATCTACATGAATACTCAGGTAGATACTGATATCAAAATCACTTTATGGATTAAAGAATTGAGGTATGGAGACCCCCAATGCAAATCCAATAGGAATAAAGTCAGGATGGAACATGGGCAGTCAGACATGATAACCACCATGGTATATTTCTTGGAAAATCAGTTACTCAGATTTTAACACCTGGATTTGGATTTCTGATACCTCATTTGCTTCTCTAAGATCTTAATTTCATGCAGCAAAAGAACCTATACAGTATAATTTTCCCCAAAGGATACATATCATAATATTTACCACCATTCATCCAAACTGCTCAGCAATCTCCAGAAGGCAGGCAGATCATTTCACAAAAGTAACCAGAAAAATTTTAAGAGAAAATTCCTAATAATCACCCTCAGAGCACATCTCTGTTAAGAGCCATACCATGGGTTTTGATTGGCATAGTGCCTCAAGCTCGTTCTTAATCTTAAAGAAATCCATATTTTCCCACTTAAATGGACAGCAAGTTGAACATTGATGCAGCCCTTCATAGCATGAGCAGAGGTGGTAAATACATGGACAAACACGGAAAGTTTAGGGAGTGGAACTTTACTTTGTTTTATATATATATAAAGAAGATAATATATGTATATGTATATATATACACAGAGAGAGAGAGAGAGAGAGAGAGAGAGAGAGAGAGAGAGAAAGGATAAAAATTCATAGGCCAGTTGGTAATCATGTTTTCTAAGTGTTGGACTAAGCCAAACCCAGAGGGTGGCCCAGATTCAAATCTGGGCTATGAAGACAACCTCAAATGGACCCATTTTAAGGCCACCTTCACCCAATGAACAAACCAGTAAATGAGCAGCAATGCAAGTATGAGAGTGGAGAGGTCCGCAGTGTCCCTCTGCTCTTCAGGAAGGGTGTCCAAATTTAGGAGTCAACAAAGCACATTTCCAGTGAGGAATCACCACAAAACTCTACCTCAGGAAATTTTGTTAACCTAGGATAGAGACTATCAGCACTCAAGCATTTATTTGATCATTCGCTCAGTTCAATAAATATTTACTGAATAACTTCTATGTGATAAGCACCATTCTAGGCACAGGGGATCTACTCATGTCATCTTGAAACTTAATAATTTTACCTTTGAGCAAAGTGATGAGACCCTGGAGTGTGTATATAAGCAGAGGATAGATCAAAAGATTTGCATGTCTGCCATGTCTGTTGAGATTCTAATGGAAACTACATAGCACCGGTATATTAATTTAGAGAGAGATAGTATTTATAATATTAATCCTTTCCATTTAAGAAGATGGTAGCCTTTTCTGTCTGTATGATCTTAACTGATATTATATAAATGTTCTTTTATTTAGGGTCAGCGTTGTTTTTGTGTGTTCGTTTTTATTTTATTCTTAGCACTTTTCTGGGTAATCAGCAGTTACAATTCAATGGACGTATTTTTCATGTTAAAACTTAGCATTTCGTTCTCTGATTTTTAGGAGAAAGGAGATTTTGAAGAACCACAGCTAGAAACAAAGTAGTTATTGTTTCCTGGCATATTATATTCCTAGCTGTTCTTTGCTTGCAAGTTAATTCTTCTCACTCAAACTGATAGCAATTAGATAAATAATCCCTTTCAAGCAAAAACAGAGGCATCAGTGAGTCTCAGAGTTAGAGGAGCAGTGGACAAGACAGCACAGGCCATGAGAACAGGCTGCTCTGTGCGGTTACTTGTTGGGATAACCATGGTTGTCAGTAAGACCAAAGAAAAGGAGAGAGGTCACTGACCTTGTGACCTCTTAAGTGGGGTCTACAAATGCACCTTTGACACTGATTACCAATGAGAACTGAATCCAAAGAGCAGCAAGGCAGGGACTTCGAGGGGCTGAGTGGTCCAGGCCTGATTTGTGAAAACCAGGGGAAACGGAATTCATCCCTGATCACTAAGGCTGTAAATCTTACTGTAAGCCACAAAGGACTCATTCAGCAGAAATATTTTCTACCAGCAATTTGGAACTTGCAAGTGCTCAGAGATGGAGGAGCTCTATTAAAAATAAGACAAAAGTATATTGAAAACAAACAAACAAAAAACCAACAACAGCATCATAGCAGAAAGAGGCGAACATTCTAGACTAAAATTAAGTGGACACAGAGGGGCCTGGTATACTGCTATAGGCCCCCAGCACACTGCTCAAATCATTGTCACGCACAGAAGGCAAATAGTCCAGCAAGGACAAACATAGGGCCAAGAGGCAGCAAGGCAGAGAGGAGGGACAAGACCAGGCCTGAGACCACTTTCTTCACTTTGGGCTGCAAGAAAATAATGCTCGCCTTAGAGAGCATGCGTGCGGTGCAGAGAATTAGTTGTGCTCAGTTGAACTACTTTAGCAAATCCACATGGCTTTCATGCATGTAAATACAGTTTCTTATCAATTCATTTCTTTGTTGACTGTAGCAAAGGATATCTTCATTCAGGTGTTAAAATCGAATCGAAAGAAACTTCTGCACCCAGCTAAATTTCTAACCATCATATTGGTTTCTGCTAGAACACTAATTGACAGGTCTTAGTTTCGTAGAACACTGCAATTTTGAGGTTGCAGGAAGTTTGAGTGGGAGACTGTGGTTTGAATCCAGAATAGCAATGCTACTCTCAGGCATTCATTTTTCCGCTGAGCATTATGTGAGTCCCAGGCGGGGAAAGAGTTAAGCATGCAAGAAAGAAATGTTACCGACACATTTTTAAACAACAGACATGGAAATGGCAGCTCTTCTGGGTATGGAAAAAAAAAATTGCCTTTTCATACATATTGACAGCCAGAGGGGGTTATTATGGAGAATATGGGTAAAGTTACTGCCAGTTTCTGCTAGTACTCATGTTTAAAAAGAAACTATGGAAACCAGGAGAAGGAATATTAATTAAGTTCAAATTTGGAATGTCTTTGCCAGGAGTGGATGAATTAATTCAATGAAGCAACCTGTTGGGTTGTAATTCAGTGTTTTGTGAGCAATTTAATAGAATGCCGAACTTTTCATAAATTAACACTCTGTTTTAATAAGCTTTTTAAGAGGTTATTTGTTGATAAGACTGGAATATGATTTTTGTTTTAAAAAGAACCCGTATATGCCTTCTTCCTTTTTTATAGTGTTAAATAAGTACATTATTAGCTATTACTTAAAAGATGGTTACACGTTAAACACAAAAAGTACAGAGAACTACAGACAAGAAAATGGCTATCCCACTCCAGGCCCAGTCTCCAGCCATCCCTAACTGAAGAAACCTGATGTTAGTTTCTTGTGTAGACCTAGATAGTATTTGAAACTCTCTCATGAGAATGTGCAAAATCTGTTGTTTGTTAAACCTCATATAACTTTTTAAAAGTTCTCTGTTTTTGTATACACACACACACACACACACACACACACACACACACACACACACACATTCACATACATTCCCAGCCCTTTGGTGACTGCCTCTTATGAGTATGTTTCATTAAGAACACAGGCCTTTTCAAGACTGTCCTAATAGTGAAAGTAATATGGAAGCCTGGAGAGGGTAATGCTAATGAGAAAACACAAAATGAGAAAATGATTCACCTGAATAAATCTGGAGAGTCTACAAGTAAAGCTTCACTGTTCACTTCAGGGTTTAAAGGAAGTTTCCACTTTATATTGTGAATATCTGGTGGTCATCTTATTTCTGAGCCTAATTTGCTTTTTCTTTTCTGGTGGGGAGGATAGCAATGTTGAGAAAACACTGAGTAAACCGAAAATCGACTCCATTTAAATATGAAACCATGTTCTCAGCACAAGCCTAGTCTGCTGAAGGGCTCTGAGCATTAAGCTGCATGCCTTGCTGAGTTTTATTCCAAATAGACAACAGCAGATGGTAACAATGCACTTCTCATAGATGGTAGGAGGGAGGCAGTCTTGTTTCAAGTAATACTATTTCTGGGCGATAATCCAAAATGCGCAGTAGGCAGAAGTTAAAAGGAAGTGCTTGCTTTTTGGTTTTTAAAATATATCCCTTAATCCTGGGTGATGATTGACAATCATGATTTAGAGTATGAGGGGGCCCTGCTTTAATCTGGCAAGTTTGATGTTATTTGTGTATCTAGTAGGGCTTTTATTCAAGTAAAACTAAGTGGAAGCCTGTGCAATTGATGCTGCATTTCAGAATTGATTCCTGGCCTGCTACTCTATTTACAGATTAGTGAGTACACAGGATCCCTCCTCTTCCTCCTCTTTTTGAAATTTAAAGGCCCTAAAAGACACATTTACAATTAAAAATGTTGCTTGCTGTGTAAGACTATGGCCAGAAGGTGAATTGTTTTCCTATAATTTAATTTCTTGAGACAAGAAGCTGTCTAGAAGATGATATTAAGCCTGCTTTTATTTTCAAAATATGATATTGATCATTAATATTTACAAATGATTAAAATGTCACTTCTGACTTCGTGTGATTGGTTCTAACTTTTGGGGAGAAATTGTCATGAATTGCTTCCAAGCCTTTGGCTCCTATAATCAGGTTTCTAGTGAAGCTTTTGTCAGAACTAGATCAGTGTTCAGCCATTGTATTCTCATTGTTTTTTCAGTTGTGACAATAAATTGAGTTAAAAACACACATTATTAAAGTATGGTTAATTCAGTCATAAACTCCAAAGTAAGACATAGCTTAGAAAAGAAAAGGTACAGTAATGCAAGTTAACATGAATTCTGCAAAGTAACAAAGAGTGACCCCAGTCACTTAAGCAAGTACTAGAGTTAATGTCTGGGTCACCATTGCTTTAAACAAGGCAAAATGGGCTGATGTGATACCCAAGTGATTTCGTGCTTGCCCTGTATTCTCATGCTGAAGTTTTAAACTATGCCATTTAGGGGGACGTTTTTAGAAGTGAAACACATTCATTACAGAAAATCTGGGAAATACAGAAAAGTAGAAAAAGGAAATAAATATTCTCTTTAATCCCAACTTTCAGAGACAATCACTGTGTATATTGTTCAGTTACCAGCCCTTCTTATTGTATTGCAAAGGTTCAGATGTGAGGGCTAGAATACAAACCCAGGAGACATCCTGTGTGGTGGGAGGGTGCAGAAGTATTTCTGTAGGTGCATTTCTCTGGCATAGGGTGAGCCATATAAAGTGCCCCGGTTTGGGTTTGGGTTTGCAGCTGCCATCAGCTGAGTGTTTTTTCTCACAGAAACCCCAGAATGGGATCTTTTGTGTCTGGGATATATTCTAACCTTACAAAGGAATGTTGATGATACCTCTTTCAGTTAACATTTCTTAAAAGCCCATTTTTTTGCTGCAGAATCATGTGTTTGATATTTTAAGGTTAAGAAAAAACTTCGTGATAGAAAAATGTATGAAAATCATATAGGGATATCCATTGCAAATAGCTATGAAACCCAAGTTTCCTTTGCCTTTGGACTGGCAGCTTCTTTTGAGTAAATGATTGAGTGATTGCAAAAATGAAAACCCTACTTGCCTACAGCTTTGGCCAGTTTATTCACAAGAATTGCATAGGTAACTCATCACATCTTCACGAGGATTTTCTGACATGTCTAGGAGGGAGACCCAAGTCTCCAGCCTCAAAAATTAAATCCCAACCCTTCAGAATCCCAAATTCAAGGAAAAGTCAAGGACCTTCCTCTTTCAGTCAGCAATGGCCATCATCCCAGAAACCTATCCTGCCACACAGTTTGCCCTCTGCCTGCCATGCTCATCCCTTCCATCCTCATATCACTGGCTGAACTCTTCCTTCAAGATGCTGCCTGTGCCACAAAACCTTTGCCAACTGCCCTCAGTTAAATCTCTGTCCCCTCTGTCTGTGGCAGGTCACCCCTGGCACACAACTTCAGTCTCTCATCACCCCAGTTCCCATTCTACTGCCCATCTCTCCCTTACTTGTGAGCTCCCACCGTTAGCACAAAATTGAAAAGTGATTTGTTGACTGATTGACCTACTAACTAGATGGGTAGACAGATGGCTGTGAATTTGCTCATGAGATAAATGTGTCCAGTGTGTCTAGCATCACAGAGTCCCACAGCAGCAATTATGTCTCTGAGGCTTATTACTCCTACTGAGTTGTCAAATATACGTTCAGTGCTTTAATGAAGTATGCGTTTATGATGATATATTTTACAGAGGAAACTAAGACTTAAAAGGAGTGAATCACTTGTCCAACGGCATACAACCAGCAGCTCACAATGCTGGAACTCCAGTTCATTCAAATGCATCCCAAAACCCGTGTACTTAACAATATCAAATACTGCCTTTCCCACAGCAGGAAATCAGTATTTGCTGAAAGAATGAATGAGTACTCGCCCTATAAGTGAGAGGTTTGATAAGCAGTAGGAAGTTATAATAAGATAGCACCAGATAAATGCCAATAAATGGCAACATTCAGCTTTTTAAATATTTTTTTGTCATAGTCTACTTGGGAACAACCAACCCAGATAGCATCAATGAAAATCTGATGTGAGATTGGGGCTGGACTGATGTATGTGAGCACTGTTGACATAGGAAATACTTGCTCAGCATTTGTTTTGTGTGTGTGTGTGTGTGTGTGTGTGTGTGTGTGTGTGTGTGTGTGTGTTTGGTGGGGGGTGGTCAACACTAAGAGAAAGTTTCTTTCTTTTCTTTTTTTCCTTTTCTCCCTTTAAATTTTGTTTCTAAAAGTTCATCTACTTCAGTGGAAATGGGACCATGTTTGATTTTGCCCTTCATTTTAGGAGGTATGTACCTAAGTACACTGGCAACACATATCAAATTATTTTTAGCACTTCTAAGTAGCTCAGACATTTGTATGATTGGTCCATCCCAAAATCAGGCTCTCTATAAAGAGCGACATTATTTTAAGTGCCTTAAGATGTTACAAGCTCCAGGCACCATTCAACGTAGTCTTGAATCAGCTTTTTGAGGAGTTTAAAAAGTCTTCAGATTCCCAGCCCCCAATCCCAGTTTCTGAGTAAGAAGACCTGGAGAGTGGTAGTTGGCATGTGTTTTAGCCCTGTGGACTGGAATGTGCTGTTCACATTCACCATAATGAGACAAAGCGTGTAAAGGCTCCTTCCATGTTTGGCATTTAAATGTAAATATACACTTTCCTTACCCCAAATCCTCCTAAACAGGACAGCAGACAAAAAAAAGGAGTAGGAATTTATTTCCAGCCCTGTCTGACAGGGAGGGGAATCTGTCTGTGGTTATGCTAATTGGTTTAACAGATATACTTCAGTGGTTCACAAACTTGGCTTTTCTTTGGAATCACCCCAGGGGAGTTTTTAAAAAATAACCTGAGTACACTGGCAACACATTTCAGTGTTATTTTTAGAACTCCATATATACTGAAGCACTAGGCTCCCACCCCTTTGGACACTGATCTAATTGGTCTGGGGTATGGCCTAGATATCAGGATTTTTTTTCTTAAAGGAAAGGTGCAGGCAGGAATGAAGGTGAATAGGCAGCAAGGAAGGGAGAGGAGGAAGCACTTTTTTTTCATTTAGTTGTAGATCTTGGTTATCCAGCCCTGGACCTGGTGTGGGATGTATGTGGACTGTGCTTGGTTGGAGGTGGCAGACTCAACCACTACTCCACCATGGTGTAGTGGTATCAGGATTTTTTAAAAGTCCTAGGTGAATTTAATGTACAGAAGAGTTTGAGAACCACTGGTCTGGTTGAAGGTACTTTGGGCAACAGAGTCTTTTTGGCAATGTCCCTTCAACAAGGGCATATTCTTAGACTGATCCTTTTGCCGTTCCCAGACTCTCAGAAAGCAGGTCTCCCTTTCAAAGGCAAGGAGGAGAGGCAGTGAGTTTGGCTAAAATACTCGTTAATAACTGGTTATCTAGAATTTCCAGATGGGATCTCAGGAACCATCTTGTGGCAACGTTTCTCTGTCCCCATGCTCTACCTTTATTCTCTAAGAGCACTCTTGGCCTTACTGTCATGTACTAAGATATGGGCTAGACAACAGAAGCAGTCCATTTGGCAATCAAATATGTCAATAAAAATGAATACATTGGTGGTGATGACTTGTGTGGATAATTAGATTGAGCCACTTGTGAAGTCTAATCACCATCAGAGGCAATAAAACTGGTTCAGAGCCCACAAAATGTCAAGAACCAATCCTGGCTTTCTTCTAGATCTACCAAAGCGCCCCTGAGATTGTCAAGAAAGAGAGAGCCATCTTTAATGAATTTCTTTACAAAAAGGACCACAGCATTTACCATGGTAAATAAACTAAGGACCCTTACACAATTAGCTGAATTCCAGAAATCATGGGTATTTGAATCAGGCCTAAGAAGGAAAATAATCTGACAGCAGGAAGGGAAAATAGAGATAACTGGAGGGTCTAAATCAGGTAACATGGTTACCGGTAAGAGGGTGGTGTGTCTGAGAGGCAGAGTACGATAGAATAAAGCAAGTGCGCTCAGTTGAAGGAACATCCATTGACTAAGCCCTTGAAGGTCAGTAGTGAGATAAAACCACAGGATACCACCTACAGAGGCATTGATTTCAACACAGGGACTCCTCCTCTCCCTCTAAATCTCCCTCTTCTCTCTATCAGTTTTAAAGCTTACTTGAAAATCCTATTGCTAAGGTTTTACTGTTATAGAATACAAATATCTCCAGAAACATAATAACCTAAGTCTTTCCATTAATACATACACGGTGATTCTCAATCCTGGTTACACAGACTCAAAGGGTTTTGTGTTTTGTTTTGTTTTGTTTTGTTTTGGTGGTTGTTATTTTTGTTTGTTTATTCAACATTGAAACCAAAGACACATTGTCAGAGATTCTTATTCAGTTGGTCTGGGAGAAGTCCAGGCCTGGGGTGTGTGTGGGGAGGGAGGTGATTTTTAATGTGCAGCCAAAGTTGGGAACTGTTGGTTTGGACTGTGCAAACCTGATCATATCCTTTCTTCGGGGCAGATTTTGAATGAGAAGGAAAGAAAACTGAGTCCCTGGGGGCACAGACAGGTAGGAAGGAGTACCTGGGGGTTTTCTAGGAAGGTAGGATGGGTGGAGATTAGGAACGAGGAGGCGCTGTGTAGAATGAACTATTTGTCAGTTTTGCCTCAGGCTGGCTCTGACCAGGACATAAGGCAGATAAGAAGCGAGGAGGAGAATGCACTTATGAGAAAAGTGATCTTCACGAATACATATTCAAAAGCTGTTCAGGAAACATTCTCAACATCACTGGCTTTTGGAAATTGACTGCCTCTAACAAAGCAATTTTAGTTCCTATAGTAGTAATTCTTCCTGGAAAATCCTAAAATAAAAACTGGCACAAAACTGAGCATTAAAATATATCTGTAAGAATAGTAGTTGGCGTTCCCTGGTGGCTCAGATGTGAAGTTGGGACTTTAGAGGCACAGTTTACATAAAGCCCAAGGACTGGGGTGGTTTCTTCCTCCTCTCTCTTCCTGCCTACCTGCCTAGTTGCTTTCATTCCTGCTTGCCCCTTTTCTTTTAAAAAAAAAAAAAAAAAGGGTAGTGGTGAGTGAGATAAGAGTCCCTCAGAGGAATAAGTCTTAATTTGTTATTGTGAAGTTACTATGTAAATATCCTTTTCAAAAAGATCCAATTTTATCTTGTTTGTGTTTGTCTCTCCACCATTTACTGGCCAGTTGATCCCATTATCCTTCCACTTGTCACTTTGCTTGGCATCAGTTTTGTGGGTTATTCTCCTGCCTTTTGTTTAGAACTATTTGGGGGGAGTGGGGCTGCTGTCATGCATCTGTACCACAGCCTCTGAGAGGCAGTGTGGCATCATGCATTGGACTTGTGTGACCTGGGTTTACATCTCAAATCTTTGACCTCAGATGAACTTGAATGATTTCCATTTCTTCATCTGTAAAATGGGAATGATGCTACAGCACCGGTAGAATTAGGAGAATCAAATGAGAATTGTGGAAAACTTGCTTCCTAAGTTGCAACATGACAGAATTTCTCCCCTTCTTTGGCCCATTGCACAGAGCAGACTTGTGAAAGCTCCTCAGTGTAATAGAAAAGAAGACCGGATTATTTGGAGATCTTTTAAGGCATCTAATTCTGGTCTGTAGATCATCTCAGAAAACATGTGAGGAGATCACCCACTAGTCTGATTGAGGCTGTGGCTCAAGAGACATTTTCACCAGCCTTTTGGGCTTGTCGCTCTCTGGGTGCTCTGCCCCAGTTCTATGGACAGCTGCATTTGGAGAGGGTTCTAAATGAAGCCACTTCAGTTTGTGATAATCAGTTATCTGTGTGGCTTTGAGGATATAGTAACCGAGTTTCCTCTCAATCTAATCATCTTAGCTCTGGGTCCTATAATGTCTTTTTTTTTTTTTTTTAAGAAAAGATGCAGGCAGGAATGAAGGCAAGTAGGTAGGTAGGCAGGAAGAGTGAGGAGGAAAAAGCATTTTATTTTATTATTTTATACTATTTTATTTTATTGTTCATCTTGGTTGTTTCCCCGCAACCCAGGTCTTGAATCAGAGACCTTGGGGTATCTGTGGGTTGTGCCATAGTGAACTAAACCACTAGGCCACCCAGGCACACCAGTTCCTTTCTTGATCTATAATTTCCTGGGATGATCAGAGTCTCTCAAAACATCCATCCAAGGCAATTGCTGAGCCAGAGTTTTACCGGTAGACCTCGTTGATCAGTATTGTATAATGGAAACTGCTATGCAAATCCAATTCGGTAGGAACTACAGGATTAGTTTGTCTTTTCTGTTCCCAGATGAACCAGATCTAGGTCAGTGATTTTCAAAGTGCGAGCCCTAGGCCACCAAAACCAGCTGTAGTTCTCCCACCAAGGGAACTTGTTAAACATGTAAATAAATCATCACCTCCACCCAGAGCTTCTGAAACTCGGAGCGTGGGGCTCTGCAGCCCGAAGTTTGAGAACCACTGATCTGGAAGTCGGCTACCTACGCAGCTGTGGCTGCCTTGCTCTCTCCTGGGCTCATTGTAAGTAGACATATCTTCAGGTCTTCCTAGCTGTCCTCCTTGCAGCCACTCAAATGAAGCCACCAGTACCGCAGTCCTTTTTCTGAAAGCAGCCTGGCAGGCCGCCCTGGGCTTCTCTCTCAGGCGGCGGCTCCTTTCTCAGAGTTTTGCTTCACCTTCCTGTTTCGGCGGCTCTGGCATTCAGGCCTAACAATCTTGGGCAGAAAAGCCGATGATTGCTCTTCCTGGGTAAATGTGTATTTTGTTATCTGACCTCAGGAAGTAGCATGAAATTAACTTATTTCCCCTACCCTTGGTTAAAAGAAATGTAATTTTGCTCTGTGGCTCTTCGCACGTTTGGTGATATCTGACCATAAATAGTTTTAGGACTAGAGAGGGTCAAGCAAATAAAACAGCCTTGCCCATAGGCTGAGGGAAAAAATTCTGCCCAACAAATTTAAATTGCCTTTCCTTTGATCATAACGCATATTGGTGGCCTGAAGGAGGATCATACCCGTGTGCTGAAGGCTAAAATTTCTATTTCTATCACCTTTTCTTTACTCACCGGAGGGTATCTGAAGGACTGCTGGTCATACTCACTCTCTAAAGTGGGGTTCGGTGTCCGTTTCTGCTTTCAAAACAGGCTGGAGAAGTGTGTCTGACGGCCCTTTTTACCAATAACTGGCAATGTATGTGTTCTTGTTTTGCATGGTCTCTAGGCTATTAATGGGGAATAATCATATTAAGGAGACATGGGAAAAATATTTTCCTTAATCTTATTATTGGTCTCAAACCTGAAACCATTCTTTCTTGATTTAATTGATAAGACAAGGAGACATCAGGACCCTGACGGTCCTGGCGGTTTCTGACGGTGGTTCCACTCTGGGGAGCTATTGCCACACGAGCAAGAGTTCCTCTTCAGCTGGTCACATGTTTGAGATGCCACTGTGTGGCCATGAGCCCTTTACCAAAGCTTTGCCAGTGAAGCCAATATGCTAGATTCGTTTATTTCCTCACCACCAAATACTTCAGGGGAGAGCCAGTGACTTCAACTTCTACCCCATCTTAAGTCAATTTTTTGTCCTCTTTGCCCATCCTAATATGACACGTGGGGGCTAAAAAAAGTAATTAGCTGAAATACAAGTCACAGCATCACAAGGAAATGGCCAGGGTGAGCTTGTTCAACTAGCTACTTGGTAAAAATGGCCCCCTCTCCCAACTGGCCCCTTCCCAACTGTGACTGAGACCACCTGTGATGATTTTTCATCTTGGCTTATCTATCAATGGAGATCATTCCTAGTCTGTGACTGCCTGGGACTGATAAAAATGATTCCAAAAATCTCCCTGCGATTGCACTGGTGGGAGAGCGGGTGGGGTGGACGTGGGATTGCAGGACCTCATCAGGCCCTCCCCTGCCCTCTGGTGTTTTTGCTCACCTCCTCCCCAGAGAAGGTTAGAATGTTCACCAGTCCTGTCTGTGACTGAGAACTGTCAGAAGACAGGAGTCAATTGTTAATCACAGTATCTCTAAATCAGTTAGAATGTTCCAGATTAAGATGGTCAGCACAGCAGCGGTAAGAGAATGTTCAGTTTATGTTTGGTATATTGAATTGAAAACATGGATAATAGGACCCTGCAGAAAATGCTAGTTTGTGTGAAACATTTTCCTTTAACTTTTTAAGCATCTACTTTTAACATTTTAAGGATTATTCTTTACCTTCTACCTCAGGTTGTCCTATTCCTTTGTGTGATGGTAGGTTGAAGGCTCTTCCATGACCAGCCTTGTGCAGAGAAGGAAACCCTTTGCGACTGAGGCACAAAGAGCTCACACTGCTGGCCAGAAGGGGACACGAGACCCAAAGCACTGCTCGTGATTTCCAGCCCAAACCCGTTTCCACCGCGACCTCGAAGCAATGAGAGTTTTGTGGAGGTCTGAAGCTTCAGATACTATGAGATCCAATACAGTAAGTCCTCACTGTCAATATATTGTGGCTAAGGGGGCACTGCTGTGTGTGCCCGAGGATTCAGGGAGGGTCTTATTCACACATGCCCACGAGCCTAGCGCTTGCCTTATCGACTTCCCAAGTCTGGCTTCTTCAGCATCAGCGCACTGTGGACTCAGGAAGTCCCCTTTTCATCTTCCTTAATTTTACAGGTAAAAGTATATTTCATTTGGTTCATTATGCATGTCCTGGAATTGATTTCTGTGTCTAGGAGAGATTTTAGAGAGAGTAGAAATTACCAACTTACAGACTTATTTCATTATTTCATAGTCAATTCCTTTTTCAATGAGTATTGAAATTATTTGGAAGCAGTGTCTTTTTTCCTCCAAGGAGAATTTTTTTTTTTTAAGTGAAAGTTATGGGTAGTAATGAAGGAGAACAGAAGCAGGCAGTGGAAAGAGAGAGGAGGAAGAAGGACTTTATTTTTATTTATTTTTTCATCTTGGCTGCTTCCCCCAGCCCGGGGCTATGAACCCAGGTCCCTGGGATGTACGGGGACCATGGACAGTGCTCCCTGTCTGAGGCAGCTGATTTATTTGTTACTTCACCAGGGTGCGCCAAATTTTTATCACTACTATTTTTCCTCAACTCTTTTCTTGTTGCTTCCAAAGAAATGGAGATTTTATATTAGCCGTGTGACTTTTGTTAAAAGTTGTTCTTCATTACTTAAATCAATCAAGCAAATATGTACTCTTGCTAGTCTGAGACTATGTGAATAATGAATGATGGTTTTATTTTGTAACAGAGTGCCCCCTGGAGACAGTAACTGGTAAAAATGTCATAGCCCTTAAGCTCAAGGTTGAGTTTTCAATGATTTGACTGTGAAGTGTGCTAATTTAGAAATCAGCTATTTGCAACAGTCTGTTCCTGGACATCAAATGTGGTGTTTTTGTGAGTCTTTGAGCAGATCTACTGAGAAATATCCTTTTGGTGGTTAAAATTTATGTTGCAAGCTGTCCTGTATTATTGATCTAGGACATGGGTAGGGAGACTTATTCCTGTCAAGGGCCAGATAGTAATTATCTTAGGTCTTGTGAGTGTGTTACAAGAAATACATTAGATCTTTTCCCCCAGTTCCTGGCACGGAGCTCCTAAAATCTTTCTAATTTCCAGGAGCATCTTTTGTTCTATTTGGGCTTCATGTAGCTTCCTGACACAAGATTGTCTATGACCCTTGGAATCTCTGAAGTGGTAAGAGTCACTTTTATATGCTAATGATGGCTGATAGGTGGGGTCTCGAAATAGATTCAGGATGGGGGCTGGTCATCAGAAATACCAAATCGTGTTTAGAAATTTAGGACTTTCAGCCCTGCCTCTCATCCTCTGGGATTGGAGGTTGAATTAGTAGTCTATCACACCTACATGATGGCGCCTCCATAAAAATATCTAAACTTGAGGATTTGGAGAGTTTCTGTGCTGATGAACACCTCCGCAGACTGGGAGGGTGGAGCACCCCAAGGCTGAGAGGACAGAGGCTGTTGACTATAGGTAAGCAAGGAAGTGTGGCTGTATACCAATAAAACTTTATAAGAACAAGTGGTTTGGCTAGATTTTGATTCATGGGTTGCAGTTTGCTCTGATCTAGGAACTTCCTGGAATAAATTTGTTATTCCGAACTGTAGAAAATTATATCAGATAAAAAATAAAAGTTCAGTCAGTTGTAGACAAGAATCTCTTGCTTTTTAATATTAACTCCTGTGATCCATATTCATAATTGTGTCTTTAAAGAGGGACTTCTGGTTCTCATATCAGGAATAAGGATGATCAATCACTTTATTTAAGTGCTTCATTTAAAAATGTAACTTTTACATGGGATATATATATATATATTTTTATTAAAGGTACAAGCAGGAATGAAAATGAATAGGCAGGTAGCAGTGAGGCAGGAAGAGAAGGTAAGAAAAGGAAGAAACATTTTTTATTGATTTTATTAAGTTAGTCATCCTGGCTGTCCCCCTCCTCCCATCCGCCGCCCCACCCCACAGTCACAAACCTGGGCCCTTGGGATATATGTGGACTATGCCTGGCTGGAGGTGGTAGACTTAACCACTAAGCCACCAGGGCACATTCTACATGGGATATATTTCTAATGAAAGTATATATATATATATATATACATGCATGTTTGCAGCTATATTCAGATACAGTATATTATATATCTAATCTATCCATGCTCATATCGAGTATGCTGTGAAAACCAAGTTTTTTATACTTTACTTTTAGCAGTTACTTTCACAAATGGCAAGACTGGGTCTGGATCCTTCCTTCTCCTTCTCTAGACTCCAGGCGAAACAAGTATTCCAGTTCCACCATGACCCTGATTCCAGGATTGCTCTGTTACAGGTAGGAGTTGTCCATGGAGGGCATGTGTGTGTGTCTGTGACTCTAAGGCTGTCCTCTGACAAAGTGGGGACTTGCCAGGGTGTCTGATTGTAGTAAAAGGATGGTTATTAGAGGCCAGGTCATGAAGGCAAAGCACATCAAGCTGGCAGGTTAGGTGGATGGACAGGACTGAAAGGAAGATGAAGCAAAGGGGCTGAACAATGAGGGGGTGTTTGGGAGGTGGATTCTGTGATACCTGGGCACCCTTTCTCAAGGGCAGCCTGGCATGCTTTGCTGACTGGAGGCAGGTTTCTATAGTGACTGCACCCTGTTTATTACTTGGTGACCCATTCCAGGCATCTGTAGACTTCTGAAGGGTCCATTCACCTTGGATGTCACAGGATAAAATGCACTGGATGAATGAAGACCAGTAAAACTGTCATCAAACCAGTATTCAGCACAGAATCTCCTTTAATCATTAGTCAGTCACATTTTCCACATGAGTTCAGGCACTGAGTCTCCTTGGAGGCCATCAGGTTAAAGGAAAAGACTCTGAAGTTCAACTCCCAGGGTTCACACATCAGCGCCACTGTTTATGAGCTGAGTAATGGTTCTGCGTAAAATAACCCTGTCTCTCTAAAATTGTTGACCTTTGTAAGATAAGCTATTCTATTCTTCTTTCTAAAATGGTGTCTGCTCCTGCCTGCCCACTCTGTGGTCCCTCCCCCACACCTTCCCCGGCTGCCGCAAATTGCTGGATGGAATCATATGAATTCTAAATTACTTTTAAAAATTGACATTACTTTGCTGCAAGCCAACTACTTCATAAGCTATGTCAGCTAAAGGTCTCCCCACCAGTTAGTCTGAAGAAGTTTTTGCTGTCATATCTGTCCTGTTAATTTAAGCAGAAACTGTAATTAGATGTAAGTGGTCCTGTTCCCACAGAAATGAATGGCAGCATCTGTAGAGAGACAACCGTTCCAAACCCTTTTGGCTACCAGCTCTCTACAAGTTAGCAGTATGGAGCGAGGCCCAGATCCAGACTTCTGTCGGCCTAATTTTATATCTGTGGATGCACAACACTAAATCCAATATTGCTAATGCCTTGCTGTGATGGGTGCAAAGCCAAGCACATTCCAGACTTTTATGCTGGTGGCTCCTCCTGAGCAGGACACACTGTGTGTGTGTGTGTGTGTGTGTGTGTGTGTGTGTGTGTGTGTGATGTATGTAGTGAGTGTGTGTGTGTTTTCTATTTTTCTTAACCTCTTAATATAGATAGAAAAATGGTTGGATACGTAGCTAGGTACAAAACCAAAAAATCACAAAAAGTAGGAAGTCATGTTTATAGTGGAATCACAAAGATTTTTTGAAAAAAGATGGTTTGTTCCTCCGTTTACTTGTCTGATAAAAGAGCAAATTGCTTGTATCTGCAAGTCTGGTCGTGGTGTAGCCAAGTGAGAGACCCAC
This sequence comes from Solenodon paradoxus, assembly GCA_004363575.1. NCBI lineage: Eukaryota > Metazoa > Chordata > Mammalia > Eulipotyphla > Solenodontidae > Solenodon > Solenodon paradoxus. Next base: position 125,211 of record RJWH01003955.1, read on the forward strand.
CTGTGTTTGTGGGGCTGTACTTGGTAGGGGAGTAGCTGTGGGAGACAATTTATATCCGGGACAGGAAAGAAATCTGTCCTGAGACAACCCACACTGCACTAAAGCTCTGACAAGGCAAAGAAAACCGCAGTTTGTGAATAGCAACCCCAGTCACACCACACCACAAGATAATAGGAAACGTGGTTCCTTTCTTCATGAACTTGACGTTTGACAGAGGTTGCAGCATACAAACTGAAATCTAGCACTGTGTAACACTGGGGGCAATAATAAGTAGAGTAATGAGAGAAGCGTGGTCCAAAAAATTCACTTATCTGAAACCTGGCATCATATTGCAAAATTAATGAGAGGGCCAGAGTGAGTTTGCCCAACCAGCCATCTGGGAGTTCCAGGAGGTTCCACGAGTCAGTGTTGTCTAAATTCCTACTGATCCTGGCTGCATTGGCGCCACCTGGCGGCATTCGTCTCCTCTTGCTTAAATACTACACACCTAATGATGCTGGACCCTGTGGTTGATGGGACCTCTAGGAAAGAGGCAGTGATTCCAGGAATCTCCTAGATAGTTGGCACCCATTTTATTAGCTCAATTCAGGGAAATTGGGAACCTGGAGACCACGCTCTGGCTTCCCTGCTTCCTGACAGGGTTTCCCGCATTGGTTCCTCTTTCCCTTCCAAGCAACCAGCCTCCCTCCCCACCCGGCAGCATCTCTGAGAACAGTGCTGGGCAGACAATGGCAGCCGATCATTACTTTTGTCACCTTCAGATGTACTGTCTACTGTTGGTCTTTTTAACTTTGAAAACTTGGAGAGGAGTTGTTCTATGGCAAGCTGTAGCAGCAAAAGTTACGTGAAAGAATTTAGGTTTAGGCCTTAATGAAAACGTGAAATGTGGTTGTCCCAAGGGGCAGTGAAGGCCTTTCAGAAAAACAAGACAAGCTTTATAATGCTAAGTAAAGGCTATTCTCTTAGCTGACTTTGCAGTTCTTAATAAAATGTGTACCTGATGTAGCATGCAACTAAGATACATTTTGAAAATTTCTTTTCAAAATACGTGATGGTTACTAAGCACTTTTGCATTAGAAAAAAGCTGTTTTTCACCAGTAAATATTTAGCTATATTAATAGGTGACTTTAAACACGATATATTGTGATATGTTTGAATACGAAGATTAACAAATTAGAAAGCAGGAAGGAGGGAAGGAGGGTGAAAGGGAGGAGAGAGAGAGAGAGAGAGAGAGAGAGAGAGAGAGAGAGAGAGAGAGAGAG